>CM064581.1:678606-688606 GCA_032716605.1 Paralithodes platypus
AGACAGATTCCACCGAACACATAATCTTAGGAGCAAATCTATTTCCAGATATATTCTAATTTATTTCCAGATATATTCTAATTTATCTATTTCACTCCCAACACCAAACACTTCCCAATGAAATGAATGAAAGCATATGATCCTACCGGGATTCGAACCTGGGATACCACATACAGATCTTAAACACTCTAACCATTACACCATCAAGACAGTTAAGGGGAGGTTTCTAGTTTGTTTCCTACTCCTCCAGCAATCTTAAAATTTCACCCCCTTGACCCCCTTTCAAGATAATTTTTTACATTTTTCGGTAGAAAAATGTCCCGGCCGAAGGCCGGTTCCTCTTAAATTACAGGCTCGCTATCGCTCGCCAGGATAAAATCGACACCTGAATTGTATGAAAGGTCTTAATATGGTGTGAAAGTTCTTAAAATCGTTAAACTAATGGGGAAAACGTTTTATAATATCAAAAGCAATGGGGCTAAACATGAGGGAGAAAGGGGTCAAGAAAAAAATCCCTCAAGTGGAGATCTCCCCTTAAGGGAAGTCAGGAATGTCAGAGATAGTCATTACCTATCAATATCCACTGATCCTTCCTAAGCTGTATACAATCGTCTAATGGTAGCCAGAATAAACGGCTAAACCGCATCATAAGCCTCAAGGGGTTAATAGGAGATTTCCACTTGATAATTTTTTCTGGATCCCTTTCTCCTTCATGTTTAGTCTCATTGCGTTTGAGATTTCAAGACGTTCGCGGCGATTTTAAGAACTTTCGCCCCATTTCAGTCAATGTTAAGACCTTTTCTTGGCATTTAGGTGTCGATTTTTTCCTGGCGAGCGATAGCAAGCCAGTAATTTGAGAGGAACCGGCGTTCGGCCAGGACATTTAAAATGTACAAATTTATCTTGAAAGGAGGTCTAGGGGGCGTAATTTTAAGTTTGATGGAGGTCTAGGGAACAAACTAAAATCCTCCCCTCAAGCCAGGTCAACCTTACCCCTCACCATCCTCCCCAGCTCACTTCCTGGTTCGCCCCGCCCATCTCCGGAAACACACTGGCAAACTTACGGCTCGAAAAACTGGCCTCTAAACTTCCTCTCTCTCTGTGTGCTAAAACTCATTACCTAGCGAGACTTGGAAAAGATCTTAACCCCTTCCTACTTTGATGATTATGAGGCGTTTTAGCGGTTTAGGCTGGCTATCATTAGTCGAGTTTATATAAATTTAGGGACAATTCAAATTCAAATTATTTATTGCCTTAGCATATACATTAAAATACATATCATCAACAAATATCGGCCTAGTCACCTGAGCCCATGCTCCTCCTTAGTAGACATTAAGATGTTTTGATCTGTGGGCATTAACAGAGTAAATGAACCCTCTGACTTCCGTATACCCTGCCTAATCTGAATAGAATCGTCTAATGACAGCCGGACAACAGAAAATAAAGGCGTCATCGGGTCTTCTAGAGGTTAATTCAGACCCCTCTAACCTTCCCCACCACCCCCTCCTTCCACTCCCCCCCCCCCCAATCCTACATTTCTCTTTTTATTTTGGTCTCCTTTTTAGAACGCTGTCACCTTCTCTTTGGCTAATTTAAGTTGTGACTTCTTAGGTTGCTATCACTGTCTCTCTTACCTTGCGCTGGGTTCACCTTTACAGTATATAATATATATATACTGTATATATATATATATATACAGTATATATATATATAATAATTATATATATACAGTATATATATAATAATTATATATATATATATATTTTTTTTTTTTGTGGGGTCTATATAGCTCAAATCTCTCTCTCTCTCTCTCTCTCTCTCTCTCCCTCCTCGTATCTCTCTCTCTCTCTCCTCCTCCCCCCCCTCAGCCCCCATCCTCGTCATCTCTCCTCTCCCCCTCCCCATCCCCCCCTCTCTCTCTCTCTCTTTCCTGTTTTTTGTATTGTATGCAGATTTGGAAAGGCCTCCAACCAGTAGAGGGTTAAGAGGGGAAGGTGTGGTGGAGTGGTCATGCCACTGGATTGGTAATCCAATGAGACCCCGGTTCAATCCCGATATGTCAATGGGAAGAATTATTGGGATTGAATTTGTGCTGTGCTGTACCTAGTATGGACATTACAAAGCCCACCCACACAATAATAAAACCCTCATTGTTCCCTGATTAAATAGCACTGTATGAATATTCCCATATTCAAAATATGTTACAGGGCGACAATGCCTAGTGAGTTCACTGCTCAATAGGTGGCGTTCTGAGAGTGAGGGTCTGAGTCTGGAGGGTGAGACGGTGAAGCACTTGGGCGAAGCAACCGGCCGCTTCAGAGATGGAGCTGCTTCGAGCCATGATGGATGCTTCGCATGTCTCACTCCCCAGACTGGAACAAGACCTCACGGGCTTCACCGTGTTGAGCGGTGGAATGTACAGTACAGGCTCTCAGCCTATGCCCGAGAGGGAGTAGTTGGAATATAGAAAAAAATAAAAAATAAATAAATAAATGAGTCTTTACCCTTATAATTTCCACAGATCCTTCCTAAACTGTATATAATCCTCGAATGACAGCCAGCACCATCATCCTGTTATAACAATAGGCAAACATAAATTATTTTTATGGAAATTACCTAACTAATGTTTGTATCATAATTATCTGTAAATTAAGTTCATGTGAAGATATGGACATGTACCTCCATTGGCTGTTCTGTCCATCGATAACTATTATGGGAAATAGTATTATGACAAAAAAGTAAATATGTAATATTCCATACATAGGTTGGTATATATAGATAGTCAAATAAAGAAGGTAGATAGCTAGATAAAAAGAGACACTCATGCAGAGATAGATAGGCAGACAGACACTCAGTAGCTCATGATTATATACAAAACCAGTAGTTAGCACTGAAGTATGAGCCATAAAGCTGCGAAAAAGCACTGAGCTATTAAATATACTTCATCGCAAAGCTTTCAAACCACCGCTCTTTAGCAGGATGTAGCTAAAAGGCTCTCACGAAAAAACACGGTATTTTCTGCAGCACATAAAAATAGCACCCTGAAAATTTTAGCATGTAGAATCTGTCTTAACAATAAAGGGTTTACAAAATATGCTGTGTACACTCTCTTGCTAACCCTTTGAAGATTATGACGCATTTTGATAGTATATTATGACTCTCCTTAGACGATTGTATACAGGTTAGGAAGGAACTTTGGGAAATATATGGGTAAAGACTACCACAATTAATCCTCTGACTTCCATATACCCCTACTAATCTGAATAACATCGTCTAATAATAGCCAGAAAACAGAAAGGAAATGCATAATAATCTGATCTTGAAAGGGTTAACGTTTCTAGAATATAGGCTCTTATTATTGGCGCGGTTTGGTTGTGAATTTCAAACCTTGGTGCATTTACTATCTATCTATCTATCTATCTATCTATTGCCAAACGCACTAATCCCTGATGATGTGGCCAAGACAAACCATGACAACACTCGTCCTTCCTCCCAGCCCCCTCTCCCCCATGTATCTCTCCACTCCATCCCTCCACCTTATTCTCGGTCTACCACACTCCCTCTAACTCCTTCCACCTCGCTCTCATACACCCTCTTTGCCATCCGCACGCTCTCCATTGATTCCATGTGCCGATACCACCTCAATACACATATCTTGACTTTCTCCACAACGCAAAGGAAGGGAGAAAGAAAACGCAAATTAGAAATCTACTAAACGATATTATGCAGGTGCATTAATAATTATGTTGTTGCTTGCTTTCCTTTACACTCCATTCTCGAACTATCGGCATTTATCATAGAGGCACTTAATTCATAGGCCTACGACTCATTTCAATGTAGATTAGAGATTTCACAACTACATAATATTTTTGATCCTACAACCATTTCAAAACCGCATGTATAGCCTATTCATCAAAAATATGTTTTGATGTATATGGATGGACGGTGAATCAGGAATTTACTGTTTAATAACCAAATCTTTCCATGCGGTAGTATGCTATATATTATTTCATATTTCTACTCGACGTTTAAATCTATTCCGCTATATATAATATCGTGCCCCACATATTCCCCCCCCCCCCCCTCTCTCTCTCTCTCTCTCTCTCTCTCTCTCTCTCTCTCTCTCTCTCTCTCTCTCTCTCTCTCTCTCTCCCTTTAGAATACAGGTCACACAGTTACAGTATAGGTGCCGTCTTTTTGTATGTGTCATCTGCCTTTCGTCGATTTCAGGAAACTTAGGAAGGATGTCGATGTGCAAAATGGTTTACACGAAATAGTCTGCAGCCTTTTAATTGGGTAGACGTCCTTCTTGAGCTGAATACAAATCGTCAGGACATAATGCAAAGGCTGTCACCGGTACTGTATGGGGTAGGGGGAGATGGGGGGGGGGGTTTCTGGCTCTCCTTCTCCCCCTTGTTTAGCCCCATTTGGGGGTTTTTTCGATTTAAGACGTGCAGCCCCTTAGTTGAGAGAGAGAGAGAGAGAGAGAGAGAGAGAGAGAGAGAGAGAGAGAGAGAGAGAGAGAGAGCGAGAGCGAGAGCGAGAGCGAGAGCGAGAGCGAGAGCGAGAGCGAGAGCGAGAGCGAGAGCGAGAGCGAGAGCGAGAGCGAGAGCGAGAGCGAGAGCAAGAGCGAGAGAGAGAGAGAGAATAACTAAATAAACAAGAAAACGGAAAACCAAACTAGGTGGTACTTCAGTATACTTTCCTAATTTCACTTCATTCCGAACCGAAAATCCAATCTCTTCCCAAAACTTTTCTTTTCATTGGACCAATTGCCGATTTGCGAGTTTCGTTCTATAAGGAAGTTGGAGCTGTAGACAACAATATTTAACAGAATTTACAGCCACAATACGGTCGTAGTAATTATATAAATACATAACCCCCAATTCAAGTAATTACATACATACATAACCCCCAATTCAACATACTATTGATCCATCAGAAACGTACATTAATATTGCATTTATGATTATTATCGATGTTCACGGCTCCAACTTCCTTAGAGCCTGAAATTAGCAAGTGGTAAATTTTCCTTCCGAGGCAGAAAACAAGTATATAAAGCAAATCAGCCTTTATTACTCTTTATTACTCTTTATTACTCTTTATTTCTCTTTATTACTCTTTATTTCTCTTTATTTCTCTTTATTACTCTTTATTACTCTTTATTTCTCTTTATTACTCTTTATTTCTCTTTATTACTCTTTATTTCTCTTTATTACTCTTTATTTCTCTTTATTACTCTTTATTTCTCTTTATTTCTCTTTATTTCTCTTTATTACTCTTTATTTCTCTTTATTACTCTTTATTTCTCTTTATTACTCTTTATTTCTCTTTATTTCTCTTTATTACTCTTTTGTTTTGTTTTTCTTTTGTGTTAGAGTATAGGGTCTATATATTTAAAAATTACAGGCTCGCTATCGCTCGCCACGAAAAAATCGACACCTAAACGGCACGAAAGGTCTTAATATTGACAAAGTAATGGGGCGAAAGGTCTCAACATCGCCAAACTAGTGAGCAAACGTCTTAAAATCGCAAAACTAATTTCTGCTTATTTACCAGTTCCTATAATCTATTTCCTCATCTATCTTTCTATCTACATATATCTCTATCCGTCTATCTATCTATCTATCTATATAGGTTTTTGGAACCAAATATTTTCGATTCAGGGCGAATAGCTGGGCGAAAATGAAATCTACGACCATGTCTAGAAGCAGCTCGGCGAGGATAAACGAATGGCACCAGTTAGAATTCTCTAGGACTTATAGTTTGGGCTACAGAGGACTTTTAAAGTCCAAAAAACGGTCCCCTGGGCCCTCCAGGAAGGCCAAGTCAAAATAGAAATTCTAAACTAATAGTCCGATTTTAATTATGTTTGCGCTATTCGATTCAGCTTGCCAAAGTGTACTTATGGTATAAATTTAAACAAAATCCGTTCATAAATAACTCGCCTATGGAGTTTTTAAACTTTAAAATAGGGCTATTGGGCCTAAAAATTGGTCAAAATTAAAACAATAATTATACCATTGAAACCGCAATGGCGAGACGAATCCAAATATGTAATAATATTGACAAGTCAAAATTCGACCAAAATCACCGATTTGCCTGGGCTTACCCAAGGTTTTTGGAAACAAATATGTTCGATTCTGGGCGAATAGCTGGGCGAAAATGAAATCTACGACCATGTCTAGAAGCAGCTCGGCGAGGAAAAACAAATGGCACCAGTTAGAATTCTCTAGGACTTATAGGTCGTGTTCACTAATCCAACGGTATATGATTTATTTTATTTAGACCCTTTTAAGGCCAAATAGGCCTAATTTTGATTACACCATGTATTATGCCCAATAGGCCTAATTTTGATTTATAAATCCTCTAAATCACCCATAGACGGGTTATTTATGTATGGATTTTGCTCAAATTTGTACCACAATTACACTTTAACCCGCTAAATCCAATGGCACAAACAGACATGAAATCGGACCATTACTTTAGGATTTTGATTTGACCTTCCGAAACGGCCAAAATGAGCCGTGTTTCAACTTTAAAAGTCTTCTGTAGCCCAAACTACAAGTTTAAATTAATTTTACCTGGTGCCATTAGATTTCTCTCGCCCAACAGCTTCCACATATGGTCAGAAATTGAATTTTGGACCACCCATTCGCTCAGAATCATATCTAATTTTCAAAATTTACCTGGGTTTTAGTCCAGGCGAAAATGAGTACCTTGGCAGGTCAACTTCGAATGTTGTGTTTTTAAGGGTATATATGGATTCGTCTCGTCGTTGAGAGTCCAACGGTATATGATTTTTGTTATGTAGACAATTGTTAAGGCCAAATATGCTTGATTTTGATTTACAAGGGAAGGGGGGAGGCTGTGAGAGGGGAAGTCGTGAGGGGGGAACTGTGGGGCGAGTCAATATGGTAGAGAGCTGTGATGAGGGGGGGGGGGGGGGGGGGGGGGGGGGGGGGATGATGCTGGGGGAGGGGGGAGATGGTGGAGGAGGTGAGGTAAAAGTAGTGCCCCATAATATAGCCTACATACGAGGCCATCCGTACTGTGTTATGCTCCGGACCCCCTCTCGCTGTCACACCCCCCTCTCTCTCTCTCTCTCTCTCTCTCTCTCTCTCTCTCTCTCTCTTATATATATATATATATATATATATATATATATATATATATATATATATATATATCTCTCTCTCTCTCTCTCTCTCTCTCACTTGAAACATTTCAGCACTAGTGCTTGTGAAAACTTTTGAACATATAATATCTATTCTACCTGGAACAAACTCCCCTCAGAAGTTGTAAATACTTCTTCATTAGAGCAGTTCAAGAAGAGAGTAGATATTATTGTGCACACTCTGTAATAAGTGTAGTGCACTAAACAACCTCTCTCCTTCCACTTCGAGTATCTCCCCGGAATGGACCGCAAGGTCTCTGAGTTACAAACTATTCTTTGTAACTCCTTATAATTCTCTCTCCTTCTCCCCCCCCCCCCCCTCTCTCTCTCTCTTCTTTCCCTATTTCCTCGTCACACACTCTTTGCTTCTCTCTGCTATCGTAACAAGGCATACGACGTCATAAATACTGGTCTTGTCGCTGTTCCCCTTAGCCTACATGCTCTCACATCACCTCTCTCTCTCTCTCTCTCTCTCTCTCTCTCTCTCTCTCTCTCTCTCTCTCTCTCTCTCTCTCTACGGGTACACTGCAATCAGGATCACTGAATCAGAAGACTCTCAACGTCCTCACACCACTCGACACCACTCTCTCTCTCCCTCTTTCAAGTTTGTACTCCCAATCACAGGTTCTACTCCATACACGCACGCATATTCATGGGTTTACTATCGTATTAAGGGGAGATTTCCACTTGAGGGATTTTTTTTCTTTACCCCTTTCTCCCTCATGTTTAGCCCCATTGCTTTTGAGATTTTAAGACGTTCGCCCCATTAGTTTGGCGATTTTAAGAACTTTCGCCCCATTTTTTTCACTTTTAAAACCTTTCGTGTCATTTAGGTGTCGAATTTTTCCTGGCGAGCGATAGCGAGCCTGTAATTTAAGAGGAACCGGCCTTCGGCCGGGAAATTTTTCTACCGAAAAATGTACAAATTTATTTTGAAAGGGGGTCAAGGGGGTGTAATTTCAAGCTTGATGGAGGTCTAGGAAACTCACTAAAAACCTCCCCTTAACCCATTCACTACCGGTGACGTCCTTTTCATCCTATTCTGGATAACTAATAGATGGTGTTATCCAGCTTAGGATGGATGTCTACCCGTTCAAATATTATAGACTATCTCAATTAATACGTTTAGTTTCCATATATCCTGCCCAAGCTTCATAAAATCGTCTAATTGCAGATTAAATATAAACAAAAAGACGTCGCCAGTACTGTAAGGGTTAATCACATCACATTTTATCACTATAAGTCACATTTTGGGAATTTCATGCTGGCAATTCTGTACCTATTGTATTATTCATTTGAGATTATTCATGAACATATTTCGCAAACTGTTTCTCATGTAGAGTCGCGCTAATAAGTGATGTCTCGGCACCAAGTATGTTTTGATCAATAATTGGTATCAGCAATATCTAAGCTTCATGTCTTCATATCGAGTGAAATATACAAACATGTTGCTACACTTACCCACCCTATTCAACATCTGACAGACATTAATACAGCACAGAGCAAGCCAAACGTAATGACAGCTGGGACACGACTTATTAGCGCGACCGTACTCACACTCACAATCATGTCCCTATTCAACATCTGGCAGACATTAATACAGCACAGAGCAAGCCAAACGTAATGACAGCTGGGACACGACTTATTAGCGCGACCGTACTCACACTCACAATCATGTCCCTATTCAACATCTGACAGACATTAATACAGCACAGAGCAAGCCAAACGTAATGACAGCTGGGACACGACTTATTAGCGCGACCGTACTCACACTCACAATCATGTCCCTATTCAACATCTGACAGACATTAATACAGCACAGAGCAAGCCAAACGTAATGACAGCTGGGACACGACTTATTAGCGCGACGGTACTCACACTCACAATCATGTCCCTATTTATGACAGACATTAATACAGCACAGAGCAAGCCAAACGTAATGACAGCTGGGACACGACTTATTAGCGCGATCGTACTCACACTCATGTTTTCACTCTCATTCACTCTCATTCACTCTTTCAGGCTTGGTGGACCATTCATAGATTTGCTTCAGTCCGTTTTCATGTATTTATTCCGTTTTCAAGTATTTATTCGTTTTCAAGTATTTATTCACGCTCTGATTATTCTCGGTCACGCTTAAGGGGGTACTACTCGCTTTTTCTAGACCGCCTTCACCCTCATGTTTAGCATATTAGTTTTTGAGGTTTTAAGACGTTCGTTCCGTTAGTTTGGCGATTTTGAGACCTTTCGCCTCATTTTTATTGTCAATATTCAGACCTTTCATGCCCTTTAGGTGTTAATTTTTTTATGGCGAGCGAAAGCGAGCCTCTAATTTTAGAAGGAATCGGCCTTCGGCCGAAAAAAATTTCTACTGAAAAATTTACAAATTTATCTTAAAAGGGGGTCTAGGGGGTGTTTTTTAAGCTTGATGGAAGTCTAGCTAGGAAACTCAAAATAAATATATAAATAAATAAATAAATATATATACCAAAAATCAAGCACTACCCCCTTAGCTGTTATTCATCCTACACAAGCTTTATTCTACACTTCAGCTTTATTCTGCACTTCA
The DNA here is from genome assembly GCA_032716605.1 of Paralithodes platypus. Classification (NCBI taxonomy): domain Eukaryota; kingdom Metazoa; phylum Arthropoda; class Malacostraca; order Decapoda; family Lithodidae; genus Paralithodes; species Paralithodes platypus. Next base: position 688,353 of record CM064581.1, read on the forward strand.
GCTTTATTCTGCACTTCAGCTTTATTCTACACTTCAGCTTTATTCTACACTTCAGCTTTATTCTGCACTTCAGCTTCATTCTGCACTTCAGCTTCATTCTGCACTTCAGCTTTATTCTACACTTCAGCTTTATTCTGCACTTCAGCTATATTCTGCACTTCAGCTTTATTCTACACTTCAGCTTTATTCTGCACTTCAGCTTCATTCTGCACTTCAGCTTTATTTTACGCTTCAGCTATATTCTACAGTACACT
>CM064581.1:693606-713606 GCA_032716605.1 Paralithodes platypus
GGGGGGGGATGGTTCACTTTTTGGTCGATTTTTTCATTTATATATTTATTTAGTTTCCTCCCTAGACCGCCATCAAACTTTAAAATAACATCCATTAGATCCCCTTTCTAGATTAATTTGTACATTTTTCGGTAGAAAAACGTCCCGGCCGGTTTTTCCAAAATTACAAGCTCACTTTCGTTCGCCAGGGAAAAAGCGACACTAAATAGCACGAAACGTCTTAATATTGACAAGGAAATGGGGCGAAAGGTCTTAAAATCGACAAACTAATGGGGCCAACATCATAAAATCTGAAAACTAATGGGGCTAAACATGAGGGAGACGAGGGAGCAGACAAACGACCCATCTCCACTTAACATATTTATGGCTGATCGCTTTTATGTTACTGCTGATGTTGATACCTTAATAATCGGCTGACTTTACTGACGTACTTCCTGCACTAACAATATTTATATATAATTTATAAATATATATTCCGGTATATATATATATATATATATATATATATATATATATATATATAACACACAAACATACATACAGAGGAAGAATTTAATAATAAATGTTGTGTGTGTCCAAAGAGACAGTTTGAACAGTGCTTTTGATACTATATTGTATGTGGGTAAATAGGACTATTCAGGTGCTCTCTCTCTCTCTCTCTCTCTCTCTCTGGATAATATTATCCACAGCCAATATAGTTGGACTCGAACTACATGAAGTTGGCTTCGTTATGTCAATGAAGCAGTGTTGTTTAGCATATGGCTATGGGAATCTTTAGCTTGTAGATACGATAGTTTATTATTTTGTAAATATTGAATAATAACTATAATAATAATGTATACACCACTATTGTCCAACACCATATGGCACCACAGACACTTTAGACTTGCGGGCGCCTCTGGCACCCAGGCCTGTGGAGGCAGCAAGTCCTTGAGTTGACACCAGACTCTCACATAACCAACTAGCGTCTCGGCGCTCCTGTACTCAACCCTAGCCAATAAAGGATTGAAGAGTACTGGTGTTATATCTCCATTCATCTTTATTATATGGCGCAGTGTATATCAGTATCTGAACCTACATGGAGAACCTGCACTACCTAGCTGAGGCTGCAGCCGCTGTGGAAGCCGGCTTGCCGCCATGCGGTCCCTACCCGGCTACACCTACCTCCCAACCGGTCGAGCCTTCATTGCCCGATGCCCTGTCTCCATACCCATCCATCATCTACTTGAATGAAAGGATCGACGCCCTCCAATCGAGTATCGCCACCTTTCTACAGCATCACCAGGATCAGCAGAATCTACAACTACAACATCGCCCCGCGACAGCTCCACCACCGCCCCGCCAGGATCTACAACATCGCCCCGCGACAGCTCCACCACCGCCCCGCCAGGATCTCCAGCCCCACCAGCCTCTACAACATCAGCCCCAGGCCAGTAATGTTACCCACCAGGCTGACCCATCCTTTGCCTCACGCCCCACCAGTGATACACTTATTCATCCCTCTACACAGACACCCACACCTCATACATCTCCCCATGTCTCAGTGCCCCACCATATGCCAGTTACCCATGTCTCAGTGCCCCACCATATGCCAGCTCACCATGTCTCAGTGCCCCACCATATGCCAGCTACCCATGTCTCAGTGCCCCACCATATGCCAGCTACCCATGTCTCAGTGCCCCACCATATGCCAGCTACCCATGTCTCAGTGCCCCACCATATGCCAGTTATTCCCCACATGTCTTTATTACATATGAACATGACTAATCCCCTTACCCACCCTCTCAAGAGCGAATATCCCACACCCTCCCCAACTGACGGCCAGGCCCACACTGGTGTCGGTAGCGACGGTCGGTATTACGGCGACCATTATGCCCCCCCTGGCTATCGTACGGCTGGCACCAACCCTCACGGCGCAGCCCCTTCTGCGCATGACGTCATCATACCACCACCGCCTCAAGTCCCTTCCTACCCAGCCCAGCCACGCCCCGCCCCGCCCCGCCGGGCTGCCCCTACGCGGCCCCCGGGCGCTTTACATATGCCGGGACACGCCCTACGCAAATTCTGGGCTGATTGGGAGGTCTACAAGCGGCTCGTCCTTCTACCACCTCACGAGGCTACCATCGAGCTCTACCAGACGTGCGACCCTGCCCTTCAGAGCGCCATATTTGCTCACAATCAGGCGTTCTCCTCATTGCCAGAAATCGACCTAGCAACTCTCATCACACAACTCGTCCACCGACAACGGAACCGCGCAGCCGCTCGCCACCACTTCCGGTCTCTTCTCCAACAACCTACTGAACAGATCCGGGACTACGTCACACGTATTACGGAGGCCACTTTGGACTGTGGCTTTACCTGCCCCTGTTGCCACACTGATGTCTCTGACGAACACATACGGGACCAAGTGGCTATCGGGATTAGTGATTCGTCCCTTCAGCAAGATGTTTTAACTAAAGACCGCACCCTACCTACCTTACAAGATGTTATCAACTACTGTGTGGGGTTCGAATCTGCGGCACTCGATCAGACGGCAATGCAACCGGGGGTACATGCTGTGAAATCACCATACCAGCGTCTCAAGAGTACTTACCCACGCCCCGCCCCTATCCAGCCCCCCGCCCAACCCACTCAGCCCCCGTCGCCCGCCCCACCACCTCCCCACGTCGGCCCCACTTCATCTCCCACACGTTGCTCCGGGTGTGGCCTATCTTCACATTCACAAGCCCAACGATCTTCGAAGTGTCCTGCATGGGGCAAGACCTGCACGGCGTGTAATAAACCTAACCACTTTGCCAAGGTTTGTAAATCCACCTCTTCCAGTGCAGTGGGTGCGGCCTATCCACACACTCTCGAGCCGAACGCCCATCCAAATGCCCTGCTTGGGGCAAGACCTGCCCGTCGTGCAACAAACTCAACCATTACTCCACAGTTTGTCACTCCACGCCCTCACCTTCATCCGCGGCTGTTATCATTGGTACTCTCAAACAGGCTGTTAACAAACCACCACCCGCACGGCTCCCCTCCTTGCCCATTACCATTTCTACTGCCATGTCGCCCCACTCTCACCCCACCAGCGTCACGGCCCACCCTGACACGGGCGCCCAAGTATCTGTGGCTGGTTTGCAATTACTACGGGCACTGGGCCTCCAACGCCACCACCTACAGCCTACTCACCAACGGATCACGGCCGTGGGGGGTCACACCTCTCTGGTCCTGGGTTATATGCCGACTACCATTACCGCCACCGACGTTGCCGGCACCCCCTACAGTACTGATGATGATATTTTTATTATTCAGGCACAGTCACCGTTATTTATTAGCATGTCAGCTTGTAGGGCACTACATATCATCCCTCCCGACTTCCCCACACCTACCCCCTGCATGGCAGCCCAAACAGCGCAACAACCACCCACCTTGACCAGGACCCCTCCACCACACCGGCCCACTTCCCTCCCCTTCCCACCTAACGACCTGCACCTGTCTGACCTTCGTGACTGGTTCTTGTCACAGTTTGCATCTTCTGCATTTAACACCACCAGCGGCCCACTCCCCACGATGTCTGGCCCTCCCATGCACATCCACATCAAGCCTGGCGCATCTCCACGTGCCGTGCACACCCTGCCCCTATACCACATCATTGGAAGGCCCAGGTCAAAGCAGATCTCGACAGGGACGTCGCACTGGGCATTATTGAGCCTGTCCCCATCGGTACCCCTACTACCTGGTGTTCTAGGATGGTGGTGGTCGCCAAGAAAACTGGACAACCCCGCCGTACAGTTGACCTGCAGGCACTCAACCACGCCTGCCTTCGGGAGACACATCACACATCACACCCCGAGCCCATTCAACTTGGCCCAATCCATCCCTGCAGGCACTCGTAAGACGGTCCTAGACGCCTGGAATGGATACCATGCTGTTTACTCGACGAATCCAGCAGGGAGGCTACGACTTTTATCACGGAATTTGGCCGTTACAGGTATATCAGGGCCCCTCAAGGTTACTTGGCAGCTGGCGACGCCTATACCCGACGCTTCGACGCAATCATACAGGCTGTCCCTCGTAAGGTGAAGTGTGTCGACGACTCCCTTTTTGTGGGACTCTTCAGTCGAGGAGGCATTTTGGCACACTTTTGATTACCTGGCCCTCTGTGCAACCAACGGTGTCACTTTCAACCCTGACAAGTTTACCTTCGCCGCCCCTTCAGTTGACTTCGCCGGACTCACCATCACAGACACTGGAATTAAGCCATGCACGTCCATGATTAAGGCCATCCGTGACTTTCCCACGCCCACAGACATCACAGGAGCCCGGTCGTGGTTTGGTCTCGTTGAACAGGTCGCCTGGGCCTTCAGCATCAAACCGGAAATGGCGCCCTTCCGGGAACTTGTGCAGTCCAAAACCCCCTTCCACTGGGATGAGGCACTCGACTGTACCTTTGCCACATCTAAGGACCACATCACACGCCTGGTTGAGGAAGGGGTCTGCTCCTTCGAGATCGGCAGACCCACGTGCCTCGCCACAGGACTGGAGCAAAACCGGCCTTGGCTTCCTCCTACTCCAACAACATTGTTCCTGCCCCACCGCATCTGCCCCCACCTGTTGCAAGGTCGGTTGGAAACTTGTCTTCGCCGGCTCCCGTTTTACCACACCTGCGGAGTCCCACTACGCACCCGTCGAAGGCGAGGCTTTAGCAGTGGCTGACGCCCTTGACAGATGCAGAATGTTTGTCCTGGGCTGCCCTGACCTCGTCGTCGTCGTGGACCACAGACCTCTACTGCACATCCTTAACGACCGGTCCCTGGACAACATACCAAACCCTCGCCTGTTCAAGATTAAGGAACGTACCCTACGATACCAGTTCACCATTCAACATACGCCTGGCAAATGGCACCGCGGCCCTGACGCTGTCTCCCGCTACCCGACCAGGCCCTCCGCGGACGCCCATGATGTGCATAGTGCGGCCGCCAGCGAGCTCGATATCCACTCAGTTGCCTTGGCCTCCCTCACCATGCTCGCCGCCATACCTGACCCAGTTGTATCATGGTCTGACCTTAAATCTGCCGGCCAACAAGGCAGCGAGTATACCTCCCTTCTTCAGACCATCCCCGAGGGCTTCCCGGACTCCAGAGAGGCGACCCGCCCCACAACTACGACAGTTCTGGGGTGTTAGAGACCGCCTCACTTCCGTCGACGGGGTAGCCCTCATGGATCAACGACCAGTCATCCCCCATCATCTTCGGTCCAGAGTTCTCGAGGCCCTTCACTCAGCTCATCAGGGTATGACTGGCATGAAGGCCCGTGCACGTGCGAGTGTTTACTGGCCAGGTATTGACAAGGCCCTACGCAACTGCCTGGATACCTGCCACTACTGCCGCGCCCACGCCCCGTCCCAGCCGAAAGAGCCACTCATGTCATCTGACCCACCCCAATGGCCATACGACCAGGTAGCCGCCGATTTTTTCAGCACCAGGGCAAACACTACCTGGTCTACGTCGATCGCTTCTCCAGCAATGTCAACATCTTCTACCTGCCACCAGGTAAATGTGATGCTCACCACCTCATCTCGGCGTGCCGTACCCTCTTCACCACTACGGAGCATCCCAGGTACTGGCGAGCGATGGTGGGCCTCAGTTTACAGCGGGGGACTTCCAAGAATTCCTGGCACATTGGGGTGTGTCACAGCGGGTCAGCTCTGCGTTCTACCCTCAGTCTAATGGCCGCGCCGAGCTGGCTGTTAAAGCAGCCCGCCGCATCATCGCGGACTGTACATCCCCCACTGGCTCTCTAGACAACAACGCCGCAGCCCGCGCCCTCCTCCAATACAGGAACACACCCCTCTCGACCATTGACAAGTCACCAGCTCAACTTCTCTTCGGCAGGACCCTACGGGACCACGTCCCCTGCAATCCTGCACTTCTCCACCTCCACCCCCACTGGCTTCTCTCGGCCGAAGCTCGTGAGGCAGCCCTTTTTCACCGTAACGCTGCCCTAGCCACATACTATAATGCTTCAGCCCGGCCTTTATCACCACTCCACGTCGGTGACCGGGTCTCCGTCCAGAACCAGGGGGGCAACAACCCGACACGGTGGAACAAGACTGGCACTGTAGTGGAGGTGCATCCACACCGCCAGTATACCATCCGGGTGGATGGGTCGGGGCGAGCCACACTCCGCAACCGCCGCTTCCTACGACAGCTTCGTCTACCGCCCTCCACTCAACCTACACCGCCCGACTCCACCATCGCCTCGTCGGACGCCAATAGGGGGGGGGGAGATATAATAATAATGTATACACCACTATTGTCCAACACCATATGGCACCACAGACACTTTAGACTTGCGGGCGCCTCTGGCACCCAGGCCTGTGGAGGCAGCAAGTCCTTGAGTTGACACCAGACTCTCACATAACCAACTAGCGTCTCGGCGCTCCTGTACTCAACCCTAGCCAATAAAGGATTGAAGAGTACTGGTGTTATATCTCCATTCATCTTTATTATAATAACTATATCATATATATTTAACCCATGGAGTACCAGGGGCGTCCTTTTCATCATCTACTGGCAACTATTGGACGATTTTATTCAGCTTAATAAGGACCTCTAGCAATAATATGGCTTCAAACTATCCCAACCAACCCTCTTAACTAGTACCACAGACCCTTTCTAAGCTGCACAATATCGTCTAAATACAGCTAGCATAAAATATGATACGCGTCGCTAGTACAGAAGGGGTTAAAAAGCACATTAAATTTAGTATCTTATATAACTGTACGTAAGAGAAGTAGTAATTATATAAGAAGCATTTGAAGAATATAAATCCGCGGGAACTACTTTATTATTCTCGTCACTGTTTCACGGAAAGCATTCTTTCGCGATTTTTGAAATCAGATTGGAACTGCTCGTAGGAGCTCTCTCTCTCTCTCTCTCTCTCTCTCTCTCTCTCTCTCTCCCCGAAGGATTCTCCAACTTGCGGGATAGATTCAAACAGATATTCATGAGTGCTGCCCAAAAGATGTCCCTAGAAACAAAACATTAAGGAGAAGTATTCTTCATTTGTCTGAACCCCCTTCTCCTTCATGCTTTGCCCCCTTAGTTTCCAAATGTTAAGACTTTCGCCCATTTCATTGTTAATATTGAGACCTCTCGTGCCATTTACCCCCCCCCCCCCCCCCTGGCCGGCAATCTTATAATTTACCAACGCACCCTGATTGAGATTGAAGCCTTGGTAGTCCTTCCTGTCAAACCACATTGTTCCGGGGTCTTCATCTGTCAAGTTACTGTGTTATTGTATTGATGTAGGGAGGGAAGGGCGGAGGGAGAGGAGTTGGAAGAGAGGAGGGAGAGTTGGAGGAGAAAAGGGAGAGAGTGAGGGAAGGAAGGAGGGAGAGTTAGAGGACAGAAGGGACGGAGAGTTGAAGGAACTTCTGGAGAGAGTGAGGGAGGAAAGAAAGAAAGGAGAGAGTGAGGAAGAGTTGGAGGAAAGAAGGAAGAGAGTGAGGGAGAGTTGGAGGAAAGAAGGAAGAACGTGAGGGAGAGTTGGAGGAAAGAAGGAAGAGAGTGAGGGAGAGTTGAAATGGTCTACTGGTCGAGATGTCCGGTCACCGTTGTCAATTGATAATTTAGCCCGTTGTGGCCGCCTACTAGAGTATTATGCTATATCTCTCTCTCTCTCTCTCTCTCTCTATATATATATATATATATATATATACATTTTATTGAGTTCTTACTATTATAATGGCAGCTGTCTTACCATGTAATTTACTCCCCCAATATTATATGCACACAGAAATACTCTCTCCCTCTCTCAACATAAATACACACACACATACTCTCTCTCTCTCTCTCTCGCTCTGGAATTCTGGAAGGGTACAAGTTCCAGGGCGCTAATTGCTGAAGTCAAATAGCCCCGTGCATTTAAAATTTCTGTTATCTAACCTTATTTTTAACTACGAAGCTAATTTATTATATTTTGATCTCATTGTATTAATAATTATCAACGACACCTTTATTAAGATTGAGTTATAAATAATTGGTTATAGTAGGAATTTGATCAAAACATTGTATCATAACGGTCTGATTTGTTATTATGTCAAGAGAACGTTCCCAAGACCCCATAATATCTGGGTGAAGGAATAAACCAGAAATATATGAATTAATGAATATGTAAATTAATGAATATATGAATTAATGAATATATGAATTAATGAATATATGAATTAATGAATATATGAATTAATGAATATATGAATTAATGAATATATGAATTAATGAATATATGAATTAATTAATATATGAATTAATTAATATATGAATTAATGAATATATGAATTAATGAATATGTAAATTAATGAATATATGAATTAATGAATATATGAATTAATGAATATATGAATTAATAGACCAAAAAACCGGCCACTAACCCCTTATTGTTCACTTTTTGAGCGATTTTTGCATGTATTCATTATTTTTCTAGTTTCCTCCCTAGACCTCCATCAAATAAAATAAAAACATCCATTAGATCCCCCTTCTAGATTAATGTGTACATATTTCGGTAGAAAAATTTCCCGGCCAAAGGCCGGTTCTTCCAACATTACAGGCTCACTATCGTTCGCCATGGAAAAAATCGACACCTAAATAGCACGAAAGGTCTAAATATTGACGAATAAATGGGGCGAAATGTCTTAGAATCGACTAATGGGGCAAAAATCTTAACATCTGAAAACTAATGGGGCTAAACATGAGGGAGAAAGTGGTCCAGAAAAGCGGCCCATCCCCCCTTAACACTATCTGGTCCGAAATCTTATGGGTTATTGTGATATTTTGGTAAATTATTACTGGTGATTATGCTTGGTTTTGCCATTATAGAGCCATGTAGTTCAGTTTGTCCCCTAGGATAACAAAAACATCTTCCCAGAATTCCTCCAAACTTAAAAAAAAATGCCCACCCAGGCCTCCTTCAAGCTAAATGTTGTGTACATTCTCCATAGCGTTAAAAGCATTTCGCCTCATCACGTCACCTCCGCTTACTAACTCCCTATACCAGTTTGTTAACCATTTCAAAATGTTCGTCTATATCGGAAACTTATTCTATTTTGTTTTTGTCTGTTAAATTAACTGACTAAAAAGACAGAATATAAATACACTCTAATTGAGTCGAACACTTTATTGATAACGTTTACTTGAGTTGAACACTTTATTGATAACGTTTAATTGAGTTGAACACTATATTGATAACGTTTAGCAGATAGCTTCTTCAGGTTACTGTGACCTGAAGAAGCTATCTGTGAAACGTTGTCAATAAAGTGCTCCTCCTCAAACTGTGTTGGTGGTGTAATGGTTTAGACGCTCATGTTCTGGGTGTGGTGTCTCCCGACTTCAAATCACGGGAGGACCATATGCTTTCATTCGTTTATTCAAGTACATTGGGGGTTTGTAATTGATGATTAATGTTAAGAACGGGGTGTTACTTACTGTATATATATTCTATCCAATGTTTTCCGTGTGTATATTCTTCTTCTTTCCAATATCGTCTCACACGTTTTGCAGGAAGAGTTTAATTCGGCTCTTTCACTTCTTCGGCTCTTTCACTTCTTCACACCCAACTTCTGGCTCCCAAGTTTCCTTCCGCCTTTTCCATTAACTTGCTCAATTGCTGGCTGCCACACTATCTGAGCCGACGTCTTGGAGGGGAGATGGGTCGTTTTTCTGGTCCCCCTTCTTTCCTCATGCTTAGCCCCGCTAGTTTTCAGATTTTAAGACGTTAGGTCCCATTAATTTGGCGATTTTAAGACCTTTCGCCCCATTTCTTTGTCAATTTCAAGACTTTTCGTGTCATTTAGGTGTCGAGGTTTTCCTGGCGAGCGATAGCGAGCCTGTAGTTTTAAGTAATCAAGCTGTTACATCAAATTTGGAAAGGATCGTGCAATAAAAAGGTGTGGGTAATTACACCCCGTTTGCTCCGGTCCTCTCGAGTTACCAGTAGTTTGAGGTCAAGTCTCTGGCCACATTATAATGAACAGACTATATTTTTTTTTTTTTTTTTTTTTTTTTTTTTTTCAAATTCAAATTCTATAATTATTTCATAATATACATTAATATAAATGCACAATGTGAATTCATACATCAAGAGCCGAGCCCGCTAAGCCAAGGTTTATAGCAGCCACCAAGTGAAACAATGGTGCTGTAGACTAATTAAAATCACTTAAGAGGGGTTGACCTGTTTTTGTTCTGTCCTTTTCTATCTTTCTCTGGCTTGTATCCATTTGGCCCCATTCAGCCTACTGTTTTATGACGTTTATCCCCATCCAGGTGTAATTTGTTTACTGGTGAGCGGTAGCGAGTCAGCATATTTTTTATTTTTGTTTGACAGCAGGCTAAATTTGTACATTTTTCGATAGAAAAATATATCCGGCGAAGCCGGATTTCTTCATATAATGCTGGCTCGCTATCGCTCGCCAGGAAGAAATCGACACCTAGATGGGGATAAACGTCTTAAAATAGTTGGCTGAATGGGGGACGAATGGATACAAGCCAGAGAAAGAGAGAAAAGGACAGAAATAACAAGAAGCAGGTCACCCCCCTTAAGGAGAAATAAAAATGCGTAGAAACATATTATACGCACAAGGTGATAAGTGATAAGGAGGACTGTGAAGGAATGTTATTATTTTAAAACCAGGATGTTGCACAAACAAACAAACACACACACACAAATGAAACACACACACACACACACACACCTTACGATGGATATGTAGATGGTAATACATACGGTTAGACTGTTTTGCTATGTTTAACTTTACTTCTTCACTATAGTTTCACTTCTTCTTCATTATCTTATTCAGTATGACAAATCAAGCATAATATTTAATGTCCTACTTTTAACCCTTTCAAGCTCCAAAACGCATTTCTTTTTTGGTTTCTGGTAATTATTAGACGATTTTAGTCAGATTAGGAAGGGTATATGGAAGTCAGAGGGTTGATTGAGAGAGTCTTTACCCTTTTAATACCCACAGATCCTTCCTAAGCTGCATAAAATCGTCTAATGATAGCCAAAATATACTGCTAAAACGCGTCAGAGCTTCAAGGGGTTAACTAATCTATTTACATATTTGTTTCATAAAATGCTGTACAAAACTTCCCAGGTTCTTTTTCTCACATTAACCCCCTTTTTTATAAATCATTCCTTTCATCGTCCAATTAGCGATTCTAATAAAACAGTACTAAAGTTGTGTTAAAGCTTATTATGTCTACCCCTTGCACACACCACAGAAAAACAAAAATTGAATTTCCACACACATTTTCCCTCAGACACCATTAGCTCTCCTTCGAGGCCTTCATCTCTCACTCACTCTCCTCTCTCGTGGCTCTCTCCTCTCACTCTCTCTCTCTCTTCTTCTCTCACTCTCTCTCTCTCTCTCTCTCTCTCTCTCATCTCTCTCTCTCTCTCTCTCTCTCTCTCTCTCTCGTTAACACTAAAACTTCAGTACCATCTCCAAGTTTAGCTCCCCTTAGCAAATGTCCCTCCAGCTTTATGGCGACCCGGCCTATCCTCTTAATTTCTGTATCCTCTTCTTGTACTCACATTGCTAAGGTACATGATTTTCTTTCCAAATACTCTGGGATTCTCTCCTTTTCCTCTTCCTCTTCCTCTTCCTCCTCCTCCTTTTCCTTATCTTGCTCTTGATTCTTCTTCTTCTCCTTTGCTTTCCTTTTCCTTCTTCCTCTACCCATTTCTCCTGCTCCTCCTTCGTATCCTTTGCTTTCGTTTTATTCCTCCTGCGCTTCCTCCTCCTCCTCTTTGCAAGTAACCCCCAATTAACACAGTTTCTTTCAGAATAACGCATAATGAAGTGATAACGCATACCGCAATGTATATTGATATTCATACACCTGTTCACTTTCAGAATTGTAGAAATAGAGTTGGCTTAGATTAAAAATAATTATGTTTTCCAAGTCCTATCCAAATTTCCATGTCAGTTTTTCCTACTACATGGTATTAGCTGGAGGGAGTGGTGGGTGGGGAGGAACCTTCATCTTTGCTATCCTTTTATCTACCTCGTAGTCAGTAGATTAGTAGTTTAGATATCCAAACTGCCCCGTAAGGACCAATAGGTCTGTTGGTGATGGGCTGGTCTATCAGAGTGAGAACTGAGCGATCTCTGCCATACCCATAGCTTACTCTGACTGTTCCTTTTACATATATATTTTCTAGATCTCAAGTGACGGCGTCTCTTCCGTTGATTGACCTCCCAATCTACCAAAGATTGGAAGCCAAAGCGTCACATTTTTCCTTTGCCCCTCAACTTTCTCTTCATAATTGCTGAGGGGAACACGGCCCTGGGTGGGGCTTTGATTTCCCGGGCGTTTCCGCACCCTCCTCAGCTCCCCGCCATGGAGTGGCTTCGGTCACCCAGGCTTTATTGTGGTCGGCAGGGAGGGTTCTGTGGTGGCGCTCGGTTATGGCCTTGGCCTTGCTCGGGGCCTTGGGACTGTTCGGCCAGGCAGTTTGAGGAACAACAACAACATAGGTCTGTTGCAGTTTGTACTCCTTTGTATTCCCCCTCCTCCTCCTCCTTATCTTTCTCCTGCTTCGTCTTCTTCTTCTTCTACTTAGCATTATTTGTCTTCCTCCTCTCTCTACATCAACTTGATTGTGTCTTTTCTTTGAGGGACAAGCGGAAGGGAGGTCGAGAGGTTGAGAGGGGAGAGAAGGAAGTGAGGAAAGCAGAGGGGAGAGGAAAGGAGGGGGGGATGAGAGGAAGGGAGGGGAGAATGAGGGGAGGAAAGAGAAAAGGGTGAATGAGGGGGGGGGGGAGAGGGAGGGGATTGAGGGGAGGGGAGAATGAGGGGACGGGAGAGGAGAATGAGGAGAAGGAAGAGGAAACGGGGGGGGGGGAGAATGAGGGGAGGGGAGGAAAGAGGACAATATGGAAATGGGAGAAGATAGGAGAGGGAGAATGAGGAGAGGAGAAGATGGGAGGGGGGATGAGCGAAAAGGAGGAGATACAAGCAGGTGGGAGGGAGACAATGAGGGGAGGAGAAGAAGGGAGAATGAGAGGAGGGAGAGAATGAGAGAAGGTGGGAGGGAGATAATGAGGGGAGTAGAAGAAGGGAGAATGAGAGGAGGGAGAGAATGAGAGAAGGTGGGAGGGAGATAATGAGGGGAGGAGAAGAAGGGAGAATAAGAGGAGGGAGATAATGAGGGGAGGAGAAGATATGGGAGACGGTGGGGGGGGGGGTGAGATATGAAGGTACATATAATAATAAATAGGGTTGGCCATTTTGTTTAGATTTAAAGATATTACGAACATTAAGAAATATTGCATTATTTCATTTTGTTATTATAATTTTTAAATCAAATTTTCCAAGAAAGTGTAAATAGCTTTATTGAAAAATGAGGAAATATGATAAACTTGTGTTTATATCAGCCATTTATTTTGATGTAAAAGCTTAGCAAAAAATACATTATATCTACTTCGAAAATTAATGAGAACAAACTAAAAAATATAAATTGCATAGGCATCGAAAAAATAAACATTTCAACAAACAGTATGTAATTAAACACAAAACAATTACCTCGCTGTAACCTCTATAATTGCCAACTGATAATCATGCATGAACAATTAACCAGTCAATTAGTCCGGATGGCGAGTCATGCATAGAACAGTTAATTGCCGGGAACAATTAGGTTAAATAATTATATATATACGACTCTTTGGAGGAATTTGTAATAGAACCAGTAATACATAGTGAAATAAAAACTCATAATACATGGTACACTCCCTGAGATATATAGTTGACAGGATAAAACCCGAAAAGAAAAGTTAAACAATATATATATATATACCGTATATTATATATTATATAAACAAATAAAAAATCCTGACAGAGTAGCTGGCTCTGGACCTAATTATCTTTGACAGACTAATTAAGGGGCGATGGTTAACTTTTTGGGCGATTTTTGCATGAATTCATTATTTTTCCTCCCTAGACCTCCATTAAATTTAAAAAAACATCCATTAGATGCTCCTTCTAGATTAATTTGTAATTTGTTCGGTAGAAAAATGTACCGGCCGAAGGCCGGTTCTTTTAACATTACAGGCTCACTATCGTTCGCCAGGGAAAAAATCGACACCTAAATAGCACGAAAGGTCTAAATAATCACGAAGAAATGGGGCAAAAGGTCTTAAAATCGACTAGCTAATGGGGCAAACATCTGAAAACTAATGGGGCTAAACACGAGGGAGAAAGTGGTCCAGAAAACCGGCTCATCCCCCCATAAAAAACCGTGCAATCTCATTTTTTTTTTTCCTGATTTCACGCCTTGCTTGGCCAGACAAGTGACAGGTCTCTAGGGCTTGTCCGGATATTTAGGCCAAAAAAAATGCAGGAAATGTTAAGGGGGTTCACAGTCTTTTTTTATCTGTTTTTCCTATTCTCTCTTTCCCTGGCTTGTATCCATTCGGCCCCATTCAGCCAACTGTTTTAAGACGTTTATCCTCATCGAGGTGTCGATTTCTTCCTGGCGAGCGATAGCGAGCCAGCATTGTATGGAGAAATCCGGCTTCGCCGGAGACATTTTTCCATCGAAAAATGTACAAATTTAGCTTGCTGTCAAAACAAAAATATATATATGCTGGCTCGCTACCACTCGCCAGGAAATATTGACACCTGGATTGGGGTAAACGTCTTAAAACAATAGGCTGAATGGGGCCGAATGGATAAAAGCCAAAGAGAGAGGGAGAGAGAAACAAAAAAAATGCGAGGTGGGCTCCCTTAACGTCCGATTAATTCGCATGGAACGCTGTGACATGCATCTGAGGGTGTCACTCTGGCTTGAAGGGAAAATATGAAGGGGGCCCCACCTCGCTTTTTTCTCTTTCTCTCTCTCTACCTCTTTGGCTTGTATCCATTCGGCCCCATTCAGCCTACTGTTTTAAGACGTTTACTCCCCTCCAGGTGTCAATATTTTCCTGGCGAGCGGTAGCGAGCCAGCATATATATTTTTTGTTTTGACAGCAAGCTAAATTTGTAATTATTCGATAGAAAAATTTCTCCGGCGAAGCCGGATTTCTCCATACAATGCTGGCTCGCTATCGCTCGCCAGGAAGAAATTAACGCCTGGATGGGGATAAACGTCTTAAAACAGTTGGCTGAATGGGGCCGAATGGATACAAGCCAGGGAAAGAGAGAAAAGGAGAGAAAGAAAGAAAACAAAAACAGGTGACCCCCTCAATAATTAAAATGTTGTATATCCGACCCAGGATTTAGTCCGTGTGTATGTATGGGTTAACTGCCTTGGTGGTGGTGTAATGGTTTAGAGGCTTATGTTCTGGGTGTGGTGTCCAGAGTTCGAATCCCGGGAGGACCATATGTTCTCATTAGTTTATTCAAGTGCATTTGGGGCTTGTAATTGATCATTATGTTAGGAACGGAATGCCACTTAACTTAATTTCTACCAGTTTACAAGTGTTTAAGATAAATTGCAAACGGAATATAAAGAACTTTACTTAGAAACTTCAATTAATCCACACCTAAAACGGTTCATGTTTTAGTAAAGGATGTAGGACCCCAATAGAAGTGTTTACAATGCATGTTCTTCGGAAATGCAGCTAAATTTAGTGATATTTCATTATTAATCTGAATATTGGTTTGTACAATAAGAAATGATGTAGACCATATTTCTGATAAGAAGAATATTGTATAAACGTAGCAGCATATTGTTTACATTAACGATAATAACATTGTATAAACGTTGCAGCATATTGTTTACATTAACGATAATAATAGTGTATAAACGTTGCAGCATATTGTTTACATTAACGATAATAATAGTGTATAAACGTTGCAGCATATTGTTTACATTAACGATAATAATAGTGTATAAACGTTTGCAGCATATTGTTTACATTAACGATAATAATAGTGTATAAACGTTGCAGCATATTGTTTACATTAACGATAATAATAGTGTATAAACGTTGCAGCATATTGTTTACATTAACGATAATAATAGTGTATAAACGTTGCAGCATATTGTTTACATTAACGATAATAACACCACAGAAACAATATAGATTATATTATATTATATGATAATAAATATATATATATAATTATTATATATATATCATTATTATATATATTCTCATTATTTTATGTACGTATATAACATAATTAAAGTTAATATGAAGCATTACTGATTATAACTGCATATATGGTGTCTATTATTTTAAAAACAATTAAGTAGTGTGTTTGATATTGTATCGTAAACTCAAGAGTATAGCAATAAATATATAGAAATTATATACAAGTTTTGTATTACTATTATGCTAATAACATATGTTTTATAGGGGCCACTTTATGGTTAAGGGGGCTTACCTCTGAGCTTCAATTTAATTACGGAAAACCTTTATTACCAGTGATTCAGATAAATGCGTCTGAATTAATTATATGATTAAACCGAGTACAATAAAAGAAACATAGAACAATACAAGATATGCAGATTAACATAGTAGAAGGGTGGATGGCATTGGCTAGTTTTAAGACCTTTCGCCCCATTTATTTGTCAATATTAAGAATGTTCGTGTCATGTAGGTGTCGATTTTTTCCTGGCGAGCGATAGCGAGCCTGTATTCTCAGAGGAAAATGTACAAATTTATCTTGAAGGAGGATCTTGGGCGGGTGTTTTTTTTTAAGCTTGATGGAGGTCTAGGGAGAAAACTAAGAAAATTATAAAAAAATATATATATGAGCAATTAATTACGCCCATCTCCACTTGAGGGATTTTTTTATTGACCCCTTTCTCCCTCATGTTTAGCCCCATTGCTTTTGATATTATAAAACGTTTGCCCCATTAGTTTAGCGATTTTAAGAACTTTCACCCCATATTAAGACCTTTCGTGCAATTCAGGTGTCGATTTTATCCTGGCGAGCGATAGCGAGCCTGTAGCGAGCCTGTAGCGATAGCGAGCCTGTAATTTAAGAGGAACCGGCCTTCGGCCAGGACATTTTTCTACCGAAAAATGTACAAATTTATCTTGAAAGGGAATCAAGGGGGTGTAGTTTTAAGCTTGATGGAGGTCTAGGGAACTAACTAAATACCTCCCCTTAAGCTTTCTGGCCTACTTAACATGAATAAGGTATATAGCTCAGACACCATACCTTGACAATGATCTGTAGCATCAAACGAGCCTTAACCCCTTCTGTACCGGCGACGTCTTTTTAACTGTATTCTGGTTACTGAGAGAGGCGAGAGAGAGAGAGGCGAGAGAGAGGCTAGAGAGAGAGAGGCTAGAGAGAGAGGCTAGAGAGAGAGAGAGAGAGAGAGAGAGAGAGAGAGAGAGAGAGAGAGAGAGAGAGAGAGAGAGAGAGAGAGAGAGAGAGAGAGAGAGAGAGAGAGAGAGAGAGAGAGAGAGAGAGCCAGGTGATTACGGGTGAAGGTATTTACCCCCAGATTAAGTTTCCTGGTAATTAAACACCAAAAGGGGTAACAGTGTGCCTCCTCCAGTGGCGCTCCTCTCTCTCTCCTCTCTCTCTCTCTCTCTCATCTCTCTCTCTCTCTCTCTCCTCTCTCTCTCTCTCTCTTGAGTACCATCTCGGTCTGATTTGAGTACCAGCGACGTGTGTTATATTTTATTCTAGCTATATTTTGACGATATTATGTAGCTTGGGAAGGATCTGTGGTAGTTAGAAGGGTTGGTTGAGATAGTTTGAAGCCTTATTATTGCTAGAGGTCATTCCTAAGCTGAACAAAATTGTCTAATTGTTACCAGAATATAATGGCAATGATGTCCCCGGTACTGAATGGGTAAATAGTACTGGCCAAGCGGTATTGGACCTTCGCTTCTATTCTGAACTTCAGGGTGGGGGGTGATTTGGGATGCAGATTAGAGTCATTGGTTAAAAACAGTAGGTGAGGCTTGGTTGTGGGTAAATAGGTAGATGTGTATACAGTGTAGATAGTAGATGGGTGGTTTGATAGTAGATGGGTGGTTAGATAGTAGATATGTGTTGTTGTTGTTGTTGTTGTTGTTGTTGTTATTGCAGTTCCCCAGACTGTCTGGCCTAGCAGTCCCGAGTCTGGTTGACCGAAGCCGCTCCAGATGCTCGGGCCCCGAAGGGGCCAGGGGTGAGATGAGATCTGTCTCTGAGAGGGCAACGGTGGAGGGGATCATCAGCCCACGGGCTTGCACCCCGGCCCCGGCCCAATGGGGGTCCGCAGCCTCCCCTGCAGTGCCACCCAATCGGGCGATCTCGCCAGCACCTAAGATAGAAAGTAGTATAAGAGAAGAGACAAACAGAAATGGCTAAGGCAGGGTAGAGGATGCCAAACCTTACTCTGGATAGGACCAGCCCTCACCCTAGATGTGTGGTTAGATAATATGTGTGTGTTTAGATAGAAGATGTGAAGATGTGTAGATTTATATATACGTGTAGTGAAATTAACAGGAGGAGGTGTTAGTATGAGTTAGCTGGATTACTCTCTGTGTAGGTGAGGCACAAATAGAAACAGTGGGGGAAGCCAGACAAATGAATCAGGAATTAAAGCAACTCCTTATCACATGCCTATGTGGCCTACCCTGGGTAGTAGATGTGTGGTTACAAAGATCAAGATAGATAGATACATAGATAGATAGATAGATAGATAGCTATAGAATTGAAACAGGGGAGACTGACAAATAAACAGACATACGCGGATGCTGGTAAACCAAGTTAGAGAGAGAGAGAGAGAGAGAGAGAGAGAGAGAGAGAGAGAGAGAGAGAGAGAGAGAGAGAGAGAGAGAGAGTACACTATATGCAAGCTACCTCAACTTAAAACTGCTATTTATTTAAGGGAGGTTGGGCGTATTTATTCCGTCATATACTGTATATATAAATATTTGTTTTATATAATTGTTTTAGTCTCCTCCCTAGACCTCCATCAAGCTATAAAAAACACCCCCAAGACCCTCTTTCAAAATAAAATTGTACATTTTTCGATAGGAAAATATCCCGGCCGAAGGCAGTTTCCTCTTGAATTACAGGCTCGCCAGGACAAAAAATCGACACCTAAATGACACTAAAACTCTGAAAATTGACAAAGAAATGGGGCGAAAGGTATTAAAATATGACAACGATGGGACTAAACATGAGGAAGAAGGGGGGGGGGGGGGGGGGGGCAGAAATACCAACCAACCCCCCTTAAAACTACTATCTATTTAAACTGTCCAATTGCCTTGTTGACTTACTCTAATTACCACTTGTGTTCCGGCGACCCAAAGACTGAACCGCCTCCCATTTTCTGTTGGTGGATCGTGTTTTTTTTGTGGGTAACTCTTATAAGGGGGGTCATCGGCTTATTATATCTTTCTCTCCTTTTCTCTCTTTCCCCAGCTTGTATCCATTCGGCCCCATTCAGCCAATTGTTTTAAGACGTTTATCCCCATCCAGGTGTCGATTTCTTCCTGGCGAGCAATAGCGAGCCAGCATTGTATGGAGAAATCCGGCTTAGCCCGAGAATTTTTTTTCTATCGAAAAATTTACAAATTTAGCTTGCTGTCAAAACAAAAATATATATATATGCTGGCTCGCTACCGCTCGCCAGTAAAATATTGACACCTGGATGGGAATAAAAGTCTTAAAACAGTAGGCTGAATGAGGCCGAATGGATCAAGCCAAAGAGAGAGGGAGAGAAAGATACAAAAAGCGAGGTGGGCTCCCTTTAGTGACTGTGGGTTTGGTAAATGTGTAGCTGTTGTTGTTGGCCGATGTTGTGTGTGTGTGTGTGTGTGTGTGTGTGTGTGTGTGTGTGTGTGTGTGTGTGTGTGTGTGTGTGTGTGTGTGTGTGTTGTGTTGTGTGTGTGTGTGTGTGTGTGTGTGTGTGTGTGTGTGTGTGTGTGTGTGTGTGTGTTTGTATGTGTATGTGTGTGTGTGTGTGTGTGTGTGTCAGTGAATTCCTAGAGTGACAACGGTAACACAATATCAGAATAGGTAGTGTGTGTGTGTGTGTATGTGTGT
>CM064581.1:718606-730865 GCA_032716605.1 Paralithodes platypus
TGGAAAAAATGTACAAATTTATCCTGAACAAGAAATAATATAATGCAAATGCCGGACTTACGGTACGAAGCGCTCTCTCTCTCTCTCTGTCTCTCTCTCTCTCTCTCTCTCTCTCTCTCTCTCTCAATCTATCTTTCACTCTCTGTCTCTTTATCTATCTATCTTTCACTCTCTCTCTCGCTCTCTCTCTCTCTCTCTCTCTCTCTCTCTCTCTCGCGGGGTCGCAATTAGTCTGAAATTAATAGAAACTTCATCTCTTTATCACGTCTGTGAAATGCTGGTCCGAAATGCCTGCGGTGGGGGTGAAATGAGAGAGAGAGAGAGATAGAGAGAGAGAGAGAGAGAGAGAGAGAGAGAGAGAGAGAGAGAGAGAGAGAGAGAGAGAGAGAAAAGAAAAAGGGAAAAGAGAAAGAGAAGGAGAGAGAGAGAGAGAGAGAGAGAGAGAGAGAGAGAGAGAGAGAGAGAGAGAGAGAGAGCTCCTAAATTACAGGCTCGCTATCACTTGCCAGGGAAAGAATGACACCCAAATGGCACGATAAGCCTTAATATTGAGGACATAAAGAGGGAAAAAGGTCTTATGATCGCCAAACTAGTGGAATAAACACCGTAAGATCTCAAAACTAATGGGGCTAAGCATGAGGGAGTCCAGGAAAACCTATAACCCCCCTCCCCCGCCCCCTTAATCATATAACTAGTCCGTCATCCAGTCAATCAATCAGTCAGTCAGTCAGTCAGTCAGTCAGTTAGTCATTGAGGCAATCAGCTAGTCGCTCAGTTAGCTATTCAGTCAGTTAGTTGGTCAGTCAATCAATCAGTTGGTCGGTTAATCAGTTGGTCGGTTAAGCAGTTGGTCGGTTAATCAGTTGGTCGGTTAATCAGTTGGTCGCTTAATCAGTTGGTCAGTCAGTCAGTCAGTCAGTAATTTATCCAGTTATTCAATCATCCATTTACCGCAACACTTCGTCAAATAGCGAGTTAGTCAATCAGTAAGTTGATCAACCAGTAGATAAGCTAATATGCAAGCCTTTCATATACAGTATATATATATATATATATATATATATATATATATACAGTATATATATAGCCACTAAATAATATATTATTTTATACATTCAGTCAGCCAGGAAGTGAATCAGCACATTCACACAAAATATGAAAATTAAACTGATAATAAATACGTAGGGGACAAAAATAGGATACCAAAATGGGAGAAGTGAACAAAATGGTGAGGGAAATGGAGAGAATACGGAAAAAGTGAAATTGGGGTAAAACAAGTGGAGTGAAAGGGCTTAAAGGAGATGGGGAGGGGGGCAAGAAAATTGAGTGAGTTACCAGGAATGACAGTGAACAGTTGGTATCCTACAAACCCCGCGGTCTACTACAGGGAGCCGGCACACACACAAGATGGCGAAACATAAAGGTTGGATATTGCCGTTAAGGGGAGATTTCCACTTGAGGGATTTTTTTTTCTTGACTCCTTTCTCCCTCATGTTTAGCCCCATTGTTTTTTCTAATTTTAAGACGTTTGCCCCATTATTTTGACGATTTTAAGAACTTTCAACCCATTTCGGTCAACTTTAAGACCTTTCGTGCCATTTACAGGTGTCGATTTTATCCTGGCGAGCGATAGCGAGCCTGTAATTTAAGAGGAACCGGCTTTCAGCCGGGACATTTTTCTACCGAAAAATGTACAAATTTATCTTGAAAGGGGCTCAAGGGGGTGTAATCTTAAGCTTGATGGATATCTAGGAAACTCACTAAAAAATCTCCCCTTAATCAGGATCTCTGCTAAGTGTGCAAAATACTATATATATATATATATATATCTATATCGGTAGGACAATCCATGCCAAGAATATTGCGACCTGATTGAGCAAAAGAAAAGAAAGACACGAAGAAAAAAAAAAAAAAAAACTAATGTCGCGAAAGAGGATGATAGGAATATGAGAAACCGTAAGAGGATGAGGGAAGAAGTAAGATTGAAGCTAAATAGACCAATCCTTTAAGGGGATAGGGGTCATTTTTTGGGTCTATTTAAGGGGAGATCTCCACTTGAGGGACTTTTTTCTTGACCCCTTTCTCCCTCATGTTTAGCCCCATTGCTTTTGATATTATAAAACATTCGCCCCATTAGTTTAGCGATTTTAAGAACTTTCACCCCATATTAAGACCTTTCGTGCCATTCAGGTGTCGATTTTATCCTGGCGAGCGATAGCGAGCCTGTAATTTAACAGGAACCGGCCTTTGGCCGGGACATTTTTCTACCGAAAAATGTACAAATTTATCTTGAAAGGGGGTCAAGGGGGTGACATTTTTAGATTGCTGGAGGAGTAGGAAACAAACTAAAAACCTCCCCTTAAACAGTATTTATATTCATCTATCTTTTAGTTTCCTCGCTAGACCTCCATCGAGATTTAAAAAAATACTTCCTCGACCCCCTTTCACGATATATTTCACAATATATTTTTACATTTTTCGATAGAAAAATGTTGCAGCCGAAGGCCAGTATCTCATAAAATATCAGGCTCGCTAACGCTCGCCAGGAAGAAATCAACACCTAAATGGCACGAAATGCCTTACAATTGACAACGAAATGGGGTGAAAGGTGTTAAAATCGCCAAACTAATGGGCCGAACGTCTTATAATCTCAAAACAAATGGGGCTTAACACGAGGGAAAAAAGGGACCAGAAAAAAACGACCCAGGGAGACAAAAAGCAGAACTTCCTGTGACGAGTGCCTCCCAACAGTTGAAAGAGCGACAGGGCCAAAATCAAGTAATGTTCAAGCTAAAATGCCAGAACACACGGAGTTTTAAGCAATTTAAGTCATAGGATGAGGGGAAGATGGATTCAGGGAGAGAGTTCCAGAGCTCAGCTGTTGAATAGAGCTTACATGAATACATACATTAATCATCACCATCATCACTACTACTGTCACCAATACCACTACTACTATCACCAATACCACTACTACTATCACCAATACCACTACTATTATCACCCTCACCACTACTACTATCACCAATATCACTACTATTATCACCCTCACCACTACTACTATCACCCTCACCACTACTACTATCATCATCATCACCATCATCACTACTACTATCACCCTCACCACTACTACTATCATCATCATCACTACTGTTAAGGGGAGACTGGCCGTTTGTTTGGTCTATTAATTCATTTATTCATATATTTTTTTAGTTTCCTCCCTAGACCTCCATCAAGCTTAGAAAAACACCCCCTAGACCCCCCTTCAAGATAAATTTGTACATTTTTCGGTAGAAAAATTTCCCGGCTGAAGGCCGGTTCCTCTTAAAATTGCAGGCTCGCTATCGCTCGCCAGGAAAAGATCGACACCTAAATGGCACGAAAGGTCTTAAAATTGACAACGAAATGGGGCGAAAGGTGTTAAAATCGCCAAACTAATTGGCCGAACGTCTTATAATCTCAAAACTAGTGGGGCTAAACATTAGGGAGAAGGGGGTCTAGAAAAACGGTCTGCCTCCCCTTAAAACAACCAACCCAGACAAGACAGTGGCCTCTTATCTGACGTAATCAGATCAGGTGGAATGAGGTAGCCTACAGCCAGGGGCGATGGGTGTGCTTGTGATCTCTCTCTCTCTCTCTCTCTCTCTCTCTCTCTCTCTCTCTCTCTCTCTCTCTGTGTTAATCATTACTCTTTCTCTCTTTTTATTAAAAACATTCTCTCTCTCTCTCTCTCTCTCTCTCTCTATTAAAACATATGCTGTTGGTCAAAGTGAACAAAAACATTATACAATATCACTATCTTATCACCAGCTTATGTTTAGTTTTCATTAAATACAATCTATTTACAGTTATTTACATCTCTCTCTCTCTCTCTCTCTCTAAAGAGATTAATGTTAACTGCAAACTTGGATGCAAGTTTGTCAGGCAACCTACGACATGAAAGCCAAAGAACAGTGGGCCAAGGACAGATTCTGATAAACCATAATAGAAGTCATTCACTCAAACTATATTGGCTTTGGTCACGTCTCTTACCGTTTATTAATTATTGTTTTGTTATTTTGAGTCAACTTTAAATGTCTTTCTCAGCTTCCTCTATGCTTTATTATTTCCTATACTATTTCCTACACTGTAATATTTCCCATATACTCATTTGCATGACATGTAACGTGTACTATTTTATAAACTTGTAGACATACGTGTGTACAGACATGTTAAATAAAACCTAGTTGTGGGGCCTTTATATAGACTTTGTTGCTTCCCCACCGTGCTACATAACATGAATATTATCATCATCATCATCATCAGCCTCGTTATCATTATCTATCCCCCATATTTCTAATGAGGGGAGCGTACCGGGTACTAAAGGTTTCGCTTAGGATAGAAGGTGAAACATTCAATAATGATTTAATAGAGTATCTCACTAAAGGTAGCGCCAACGAACTTGACAATAATCTTGACTCCTGACCTCTCTGTAACTCAAAAGGGCCTAGAGCAAACTGGCTGTAAATATCCACACCTGTTTCCTGGCGGACTCTTCCCAAATTATAGAAACGTCAGCCCGATTGCTTTCATTCATTTCGAGTTACAAGTTAAGGGGTCAAGGTTATTGTCAAGTTGGCTGGCACTACCTATAGTCATATATCCCTTTCACACATGTTCCTGTGGATTTATCATCATCTATATCCTGTGTGCCTCCAGAGTAACAAATGACCTTTCGTGAGAGAGAGAGCGCTTACGTACGTACGTACCTCCTGACCACTGTCCATCCGCAGCTATATCGTAGGTAGTGTCCGTTGTACCAGTATCCATGGTTGACACAGATGCTCTGATTGTCACTATAATTGAGGAATCAGCGTTCATTATAGCACCATAATTTGGGTCTGTAAATTTCGTTCATCCCAGCTCCTGACTTATGGGATTTATGCACCAATCGCATTTCACGTCTATGCTGCTTTCGTAGTTTCTATTTTCCGCTTTATGTCCCTTGTGGTAATGGTAGCGCTAGCCTTCCGTATCTTCTCTGCAATTACCATGAATGCTGCAGCACATTTATATCTTATCTTTAACCGTGTCACGTTTAACGTTCCGTTGTCCTTAGACCATGGGGAGTCCATTGATATAAGATAACATTAAACTGGACCTATACTTTAGGCTACAGGAGCCTTTCAAAGTTGAAAAGGTGGACATATCCAGCCACTGATGTAGGCGGTACAAGCCAATTAATTGTAGGGTATCTTGTCTAGACCAGGGGATGTTTGGAGGTTCTTTGGTGCACGTGTACGGAGGGCACGACATGATAACAACGTAGTGTACACAGAGCACCCACCAATGGTAGACTGTGAGGGACTGACAGCCAGGGAAGCCCACATGTAGGCTTGCGCAGGCAGCCGAGCCACCGTCAAACTACCGGGCAGTGTCTGCTGGTTTTGCTCAACTACGGGCACGGGCAATTCGCTGGTTTGCCTGTCAAAGTTGCCACAACGTGCCCGATGTCGGGCTTTTCACTCGTGCCCGATAGTGTGGACAGGGCTTTACTGTAGGTAGGTTTTCACTCGTGCCCGATAGTGTGGACAGGGCTTTACTGTAGGTAGGTTTTCACTTGTGCCCGATAGTGTGGACAGGGCTTTACTGTAGGTAGGTTTTCACAAGATGGACTGTAGCTGTATTCTTATAAAACTCATGTTTCTATTGAAAACCTTCCAGATATTTGACCAAACATGATCTGTATGGCAGAAAGACATGTCAGCAGTTGTTATTAGTGTGTGTGTGTGTGTGTGTGTGTGTGTGTGTGTGTGACTGAATGTCTTATTATGGTGGTGATGTACAGTAAAAATAGTGATGTTTATTTAGTTGAAAAAATGCACACGTTATCCCCCCCCCCCTCTCCCTCTCTCTCTCTCTCTCTCTCTCTCTCTCTCTCTCTCTCTCAACAATTATACAGTACGTGCTGTATTATGATAGTGATGTATATATTATAGTTACGATTAGCTTACAACCGCTCCCTTTCTCTCTCATGACAAGAGAAGTCAATCATTCTCTCACATCAGTAAGAAAGATAATCGCTATCTTTAATCCCAGTGAGCCAAGGTAAAGTCGAGGAATTAAAAGAATTGATACGTGTGTGAGTCTTTCAAGTTAACACTGTCTGGTCCGACGTCTTGTGGGTAATTATGATGTTGAATTATAATGGGATTTTGTTTGTTTTGCCATTTTCGAGCAATACATTTGAATGTGTCCCCTAGGCTAACATAAACGCCTTCCAAGACTTAATGTGTCACCTAGGCTAACATAAACGCCTTCCAAGACTTCCTTCAAACTAAAAAAAAAATACCCACTCAAATCCCCTTCAAGCTAAATTTGCATTTTTTTTCGATAGATAAAATCCCGACCGAAGGCCGATTTCTTCTAATTTACGGCCTCGCTATCGCTCGCCCAGTAAAAACTCGACACCTGAATGGGGAGAAATGTTTTACTATCGCCCGAGTAATGTTTGCCTGAAGCCACTATTATGAAGTATGTCAGCGAAACAGATGTTGATGTTTTACTTCTATATTATTCTATATATATATATATATATATATATATATATATATATATATATATATACATCTCTACAGTATATATTTCATTTATTAATTTATTCATTTATATCTCTATCAATGTTTATTCACAATGGTTATTTTTCCAGATGATGGTAAATTGTTTTGTTCCAATCTTGGTTACTCAGCTATTACGTAGATTTTGTCGCGACATATGTTGCTATTTATGAGAACTTGGCATTAATAGCATGCAGAAACCTAGTAGATTCATAGTTATTCATCAAATATCGATAAATCAGTTGCAAACTCATTCAGTGTCGGTGACGTCCTTTTCACAATATTCTGGCAACTATTAGATGGTTTTATTATATCTCAATTAATCCTTTTAGCTCAAATATATTCTTCCTATGCTTCATGAAATCGTCTAAATGCAGCTGAAATCACAAACCAAAATACATCGCCGGTACTGTAAAGGTTAAAACCGTCTCGTCCTGGCAAATGAGCGAAAAGTAGTGAAAGACGAGAAGAGCGAATATAAGAGAATATAAAAGAGAAGAAAATGGAAGCCTGGAAACAAAACATAGGAAAGGGGTGACTGAAGTATACATAATAATGAAAGAACACAAAAAGAACGAAGAAAAGGAGATGAAAAGGAAGAAAATGGAAGCCTGGAAACAAAGCAGAATACAGGGGTGACTGAAGTAAAAATAGTAATGAAAGAAAACAAGAAGAAAGAAGACGAAACAGAAGAAAATGGAAGCCTGGAAACAAAACAGAGAACAGGGGTGACTGAAGTTTAAATAATAATGAAAGAATACAAGCAAACTTAAGAAAAGGAATACAAAAAAGAAAAGAAAATGGAAGCCTGGAAACAAACCAGAGAACAGGGGTGACTGAAGTTTAAATAATAATGAAAGAATACAAGAAAACTTAAGAAAAGGAATACAAAAAAGAAAAGAAATTGGAAGCCTGGAAACAAAACATAAAACAATAAAAGTAAACAAGAAGAACGAAAAAGGGGAAGTACAGAGAAGAAAATGGAAGCCTGGAAACAAAACATAACGGAAGTAAACAAGAAGAAAATAGAAGAAAGGGGAAGTCAAAAGAGAAGAAATGGGAAAAGGGGAAGTAAAGAGAAGAAAATGTAAACCTGGAAAGAAAACGGAGAACAAGGGCAACTGACGTAAAAAATCATGAAAGTAAAGTGTAGCATGTTCGGGAGCACGTACTGGAAGAAGAATGTGGGAGAGGTGGAGTGGCAGACGGCAGAAAGAAAGATTAACAAATGTGAAACAATGAAACATAATTATATATAATAACAACAACAACAACAAAAACAACAACAATAATAATAGTAATAATAATAGTAATAATAGTAATAATAATAATAAAAATAATAATAATATTAAAAGTAACATCAAAAAGTAATTAAAAAAATACATACTATTACTACTACTACTACTACTGAATTGGGTGAAGCGTCTTGACATCTCCAAACTAATGGCGAGAAACAGGTTAGGTCCAATAGTACCCCCCTCGGACCAAATAGGGTTAAGGTGATAGTGGTTATATATTTGGGTCTATTAATTTATATATTCATATATTTGTTTAGCTTCCTCGCTAGACCTTCATCAAGCTTACAAAAAAACACTCCCTAGACCCCCCCCCCCCCCTTCAGGATAAGTTTGTAAACAAATTTATATAAAAAAATCCCAGCCGGAGGCCGTCTTCTTTATAATTACACGAAAGGTCTTAATATTGAAATATAGATGGGATGAAATGTTTGAGAGTCGACAAAGCAATGGGGCGAACGTCTTAAAATCCGAAATCTAATGGGGCTAAACATGAGGAAGAAGGGGGACCAGAAAGACAGCCCATCTCCCCTTCTTAGAGTAGGAGCCAGGATAGAGTCAATTTAGCTTAGTGGCCGTATTGGCGAGAGACGTGTCGGCTTAGTGGCCGTATTGGCGAGAGACGTGTCGGCTTATGGTGAATGGTCGGGTGGTAGTGATCGGGGGTGTTCAATATAGATCAGTCAAGGGTAACATACACATACACATACACTGAGACACACACCCATCCGCATGCCCAACACACTCACTCACTACCACACACACACACACACACACATATACACTGAGAGAGACAAACACACACACACGTTCGCATTCCCAACACACTCACTCACTAGCATTCACACACACACACACACACACCCAGACAGAAAGTGCCCTTTATAAAACACATTAGGACGGCCTCAGTTCTTATTTGGCTAGCCTCTCGCCAATAGTACAAACGCTAAACAATGCTATGGTTAACGTGGCATACACACCAAACTATACTCACTATGTAGCAGTTAAGGGGGAGGTATAGTTGCTTTGTCTGGACCCCCTCTTCCCTCATGTTTAGCCCCATTAGTTTTGAGATTTTAAGACGCTTGCTTTATTAGTTTGGCGATTTTAAGACCTTGTGTGCAATGTTAGGAGGAAGGCCTGGACATTTTTCGGTACAAATGGATCTTGAGTAAGCTTGATGGAGGTCCAGCGAGGGAACTAACAACATAAATAAGTAAATACATTAATAGACCAAAAGGTAACCACTACCCCTTCACTTTTTTAGCGATTTTTGCATGTATTAATTATTTGTCTAGTTTCCTCCCTAGACACACACACACACACACACATACTGTACGCTTATGTGTATACCTGTATTAAGGAGCGTTTACAACCTCATATACAAAATACTACTACTTTTACTATTACTACTACTACTACTACTACTACTACTACTACTACTACTTATACTAATACCGATAAAAATAATAATAATAATAATAATATATATATAATAATAATTGCCACACATATGACACTCCAAATAACACCCACACACACACACACACACACAATACTCACATAATAAACAAATATACTTTATATATGTAGTTTCATTATTTTATTGTGGTGTTCGCCTTCGACTTTCCGACCCCAAAGTTACCCTAAGAATCTTGAAGAGGCTTTTGTGTAATTACTTAATGGTGCTCACCTCGCTTTTTTGTTTTTCTTCCTCTCCCTCTCTCTTTGGCTTGTTTCTATTCGGCCCCATTCAACCTACTGTTTTAAGACGCTTACCCCCATCCAGGTGTCAATATTTTCCTGGCGAGCGGTAGCGAGCCAGCATACATATATATTTGTTTTGCAACAAGCTAAATTTGTAAATTTTTCTATAGAAAAATTTCTCCGGCGAAGCCGGATTTCTCCATACGATGCTGGCTCGCTATCGCTCGCCAGGAAGAAATCGATACCTGGATGGGGATAAACGTCTTAAAACAGTTGGCTGAGTGGGACCGAATGGATACAAGCCATGGAAAGAGAGAAAAGGAGAGAAAGAGAAAAAAACAGGTGACCACCCTTAATGGTGGTGAGGTGTGTGTGTGTGTGTGTGTGTGTGTGTGTGTGTGTGTGTGTGTGTGTGTGTGTGTGTGTGTGTGTGTGTGTGTGTGTGTGTGTGTTGTAAAATTGTGTGTTAGTGTTGTACGTGTGTAAGTGAGGTGTAAGTGTGTGTGTGTGTGTGTGAATGTATGTGTGTGTGTGTGTGTGTGTGTGTGTGTGAATGTATGTGTGTGTGTGTGTGTGTGTGTGTGTGTGTGTGCGTGTGCGTGTGTTAGTGTTCACTGTCTCGTTTTTGTCATTAGATGTAACAAGTGGGATTTATTACCAAGGCAATACATTCTAAGAACTTTGACAACATTATTCAATCCACAGCCCTCGATATTCTTGTTAACCCTTTCAGTACCAGTGACGTGTGTTACATTTTATTCTAGATATATCTAAACTATATTATGCAGCTTAGGAAGGATCTGTGGTAGTTAAAAGGGTTGGTTGAGTTAGTTTGAAGCCTTATTATTGCTAGAGGGCCTTCCTAAATTGAATAAAATCGTCTAATAGTTGCCAGAATGTGATGAAAGGGACGTCCCTGGTACTGAATGGGTTAATTGAAGTATAGGGAGAGTTCCTGATTTCGAATGGATTTTGTTTTTATTTTTGCCGAATGATTATTTTAATTAATTGTTTACAATCACACATCTAGCAGACAAACAGAAAATGAAAAAAAGGGGAAAGTAACTCCAGTCCTTTGCTAAAAACCCACTGAAAAGTCACCGAACGCAATTTTTCCACACACTCCAAAGAAAAGAAGAAAAATCAAAGAGAAGGTGCCGCCAAAAGCGAAGGAAAAAAAAAGGAAAACATAAAATCCCAAAAGGACCCATAACGTTGACAGAAATATTTGGGCACGGGAATGTGTTCGTTTTTTCATTGTTCCAAGAATTTTTTGGCTTCCGTTTCCCAATACATATATATATTTTTGTATTTATGCTTTGTGTAATGGCAATGCACGCGCACACGGACCCAGAAGCAAATACATACACACATACACATTTAAGATAGATAGAGATGGATAGATAGATGGATAGCTCGCCAGGAAAAACAAATCGACTCCTACATGGCACAAAAGGACCTAATGTCTACACAGAAATGAGGTGAAAGGTCACATTACAACATAAAGAACATTTGAGTCTGCAGAAAGCCGGTTGGCCCATGCAAGGCAGATCCCTCTTATACCCAACCCATCTCGTCCATATGTCTATCTAATTTTATCTTGCAGCTCTTTATCGTTCTTGATCCTACTATGGCGCTAGGTAGCCTATTCCGCATATCTACAGCTCTGTTACCAAACCTGTATTTATCTATATATTTTCTGAAACAAAATGTATCCAATTTGAAACCATTTGTTCGAGTTCTCTCGCTACCACTGACATTCAGTACATCTTTCATGTCCCCTTTATTAATCCCACTAACCCACTTGCACACCTCTATCATATCCACTCTAACTTTGCATCTCTAACGAATATGAGCCTATTTTCTTCAACCTTTCTTCATATGGAAAATGTATAAGATTATGAATAATTGTTGTCATTCTTCGTTGTTCTCTCTCCAAAGGAATCTATCGCCAAACTAAATACTAATGGAACGAAAGTCTTATAATCTACACAATAATGGGATTAAACGTGAGGGAGACGGGAGTCTAGAAAAAGCAACTACCTCCCCCTTAAATTCGTCTTATCATTGTATGTGTTGGTCCACGTCTGTGTTGGCTCACGGCCGTGTTGGTCTGCAGCATTATTATCTACAGCTGATATGGTTCGTGGCCCATATGGGTAGATGTGAGCCATCAGATTACTCGGATCGCCATTGACGTAGTGATCATTTTCTACCGTTCCAGCAATATCCATCCATATCCATCCATATATCCATCCATAATGTTTGAGAAGTCCGTGCTGACAGACAAATAGACAGTGATGATCACATACTCTCCGCACAGTTTGCTTGGTGGAGATAATAAATGCGCTAGACCCAACAAGAAGCAGTCAGGAGAAATAAAAACCCGACACGCAGACAAAGGAGGGTCATGATAGAAGTTGGTCTTAAAAATTACACCTCGTCCTCTAACTTCAGATTGCAACAGCGGAGGAGGGGTAGGGGTGGGGGAGGAGGAGGGAGGGAGGGAGGGTAGAGAGAGGAGGAAAGGAAAGGCAGGGCAGTAGTAGGGAGAGATAGGGGCATATGGGGGGAGGGAGGGAGGAAAGGATAGGCCGGGCAGGGGGAGGGAGGGGAGAATGGGTGGCAAGGGAGGGTCATAAGGAGGGTGGAACGGTAACA
>CM064581.1:730965-765965 GCA_032716605.1 Paralithodes platypus
ATGAGAAGATATAAACAAGGAGGAAGAGAAAAGAGAGAGCAGAAGAAGAGAGAGAGAGAGAGAGAGGAGTGAGACGAGAGAGGAGATGGAGAGGAGAGAGGCGAGGGGAGAGAGGAGAGGAGAGTAGAGGAGCGAGAGGAGAGAGAGAGAGAGAGAGAGAGAGAGAGAGAGAGAGAGAAAAAGGGAGAGAGAGAGAGAGAGAAGAGAGAGAGAGAGAGTTAATTGTGAGTGAGAGAGAGAGAGAGAGAGAGAGAGAGAGAGAGAGAGAGAGGACCCACCCTAGAGCTTTAAGGTAGTAAGGGCTATTGGTTTACACGAAGAGGGGGGGGGGGGGGGGCGGGGGGTCACTCTCTCTTATCCAGTATCCAGTATTATGTTTAAGGGGAGGTATTTAGTTTGTTCCCTAGACCTCCATCAAGCTTAAAATTACACCCCCTTGAGTACCTTTCAAGATAAATTTGTACATTTTTCGGTAGAAAAATGTCCCGGCCGAAGGCCGATTCATCTTAAATTACAGGCTCGCTATCGCTCGCCAGGATAAAATCGACACCTGAATTGCACGAAAGGTCTTAATATGGGGTGAAAGTTCTTAAAATCGCTAAACTAATGGGGCAAACGTTTTATAATATCAAAATCAATGGGGATAAACATGAGGGAGAAAGGGGTCAAGCAAAAAATTCCTCAAGTGGAGATCTCCCCTTAAGGGGGGGATGGGTCGTTTTTCTGCTGGCCCCTTCTTCCTCATGTTTAGCCCCATTTGTTTTCAGATTAAAAGACGTTCGGCCCAATAATTTGAAGACCTTTCGCCGCATTTCTTTGTTCAATATTAAGATGTGTCGTGTCATTTAGGTGTTGATTTTGTCCTGACAAATGATAGCGAGCCTGTAAATTAACCCTTTGAGTACCAGCGACGTGTTTAAATAATAATCTAGCTCTATTTAGACGATGGTATGGAGTTTAATAAGGAACTGTGGTAGTAAAAAAAGGTCCAATGATATAGTTCGAAGCCTGTTAATTGCTGAAGGCCCTTTCTAAACTGACTATAATCGTTAACTAGTATCCAGGATAAGTTAAAAACACGTTGTCGGTACTATTAGACAATTGTATTCAGTATCAAATGGGGCCCCCCGCAATGAACAGGCTTCGAACTATCTCCCTTAACCCCTTTCACGACCACAGATCCTTCTTAAACTGCACAAAATCGTCTAAATATAGCTAGAATAAAATCTAAAAAAATACGTCGCTGGTACAGAAAGGGTTAACAAGCTTCGAACTATCTCCCTTAACCCTTTTTACTACCGCAGATCCTTCTTAAACTGCACAAAATCTTCTAAATATAGCTAGAGTAAAATGTCAAACATACGTCGCCGGTACGAAAGGGGTTAATCAGGTGTCCAGGAGAGCATTACCTTATATAGCTTCTATTGGCTAAAAGTTTGATTAAGCTCCCTCTCATTCCAATGATTAAAGCCTAGTTCCAAAGAAAGTCTTGGTGAAATTCAAAGCAGTGTGTGTGTGTGTGTGTGAGAGAGAGAGAGAGAGAGAGAGAGAGAGAGAGAGAGAGAGAGAGAGAGAGAGAGAGAGAGAGAGAGAGAGAATATATA
Source organism: Paralithodes platypus (assembly GCA_032716605.1). Classification (NCBI taxonomy): domain Eukaryota; kingdom Metazoa; phylum Arthropoda; class Malacostraca; order Decapoda; family Lithodidae; genus Paralithodes; species Paralithodes platypus. The sequence continues at coordinate 732,570 of CM064581.1, forward strand.
TATATAATGCGCACGATTGATTTATGTGCGTAATTTCTCACCTGATAATTAAAAGAAACCACACTCGCAATTCATCCATATTATTTTACTTTCATACACAAGGTCACAACAAAGAACAGAACTGGTGTAGGCAACTCTGCGTTGTTTTTTTTTTTTTTTATATTCCAACTACTCCCTCTCGGGCATAGTCTGATAGCCTTTATACTCAACCGCTGAACACGGTGAGGCCCGTGAGGTCTTGCTCCAGTCTAGGGAGTGAGACATGAGAAGCTTCACGGGTCGAAGCAACTCCATCTCTGAAGCCGCCTCGCCTCTGCGCTTCACAGTCTCATCCCCCACACTCGGACCCTCACTCTCAGAATGCCACCTATTGAGAAATTAACTCACTAGGCATTGCCCCCCTGTAGCATACTTTTGAATATGGGAATATTCATACAATGCTATTTAATCAGGGAACAATGAGGGTATTTTATTGGCATTTCGGTGTGCTGTGGTAATGCACTGATACTAGGTACAGCACAAATTCCATCCCAATAATATCTTCCCATTGACATATTGGGATTCGAACCCGGGTCCACTGGATTACCAGTCCAGTGGCAAGACCACTCCGCCATACCTCCCCTAGTGTGTGTGCGTGTGTGTGTATTCACTTGCTTGCTTGTTCGTCAAGGGGAATCCACACAATGCGAGCTAAGCTCATTATTATCGCGCCTCCTTAACTGGGAATGTATTGCGTGAAATGCATGTTAAGTGTTTATGTATCGTTGGAATGACTGTGGATGTGTGTGTAGTCTGTATTTTAGCCAATTGGCGACATCTGGAAACGAAGGCTTAGGGTTAATCAGTACGATACCATTCTCACTACGGTACCAGTCTCACCCGAAGGCTTAGGTTGACCAGTAGCTTAGGTTGACCAGTACGATACCCATCTCACCTTGTAACCGATCACCAACCCCAGATGGGACGTCACAACTTCGTCCACTTATACCAGGTACCTATTTATACTGCTAGGTGAACAGAGGCTACACCGTTAGGAGAGTTGCCCAAATGTCTCTTCCCCGCCCGGGTCACGAACCCGGACCTTCTGGTTGTGAGCCAGACGCGCTATCAGTTACGCCACGGGGAGGTGTGTGTGTGTGTGTGTGTGTGTGTGTGTGTGTGTGTGTGTGTGTGTGTGTGTGTGTGTGTGTGTGTGTGTGTGTGTGTGTGTGTGTGTGTGTGTGTGTGTGTGTGTGTGTGGACAATATGTACGTACGAAGAAAAGGTAGGGGGGGATGACAGCAGAAAAATGGGTTGGGGCCCGCACACAAATAAGGCAGGGAGGGGTACGAAACAAAAAATAGAGAACACGAATTGGCCTAAAAAAGTGAGGAAAAAAAAAAAGAGAGAGAGATAGAGATATGTAGAGAACGAGAGGGGTAAAAAAAACATGAGGGTGAGGGGAGACAGGCAACAGATGAGAGAGAGAGAGAGAGAGAGAGAGAGAGAGAGAGAGAGAGAGAGAGAGAGAGAGAGAGAGAGAGAGAGAGAGAGAGAGAGAGACGGAGAAACAAAAAGAGAGAGAAGAGAGAGAGAGCGAGTGTGTGTGTGTGTGTGTGAGAGTGAATGTAGCTACAAGGAGTTACAATTAATAGCTACAATTTCAAAGAGCTAGTGGTCCATGTATGGGAGATACTCTAAATGCCAAGAGAGAGATTATGTAGTGGACTAGTCACTCATTGCATGCAAAGTCTGCAAAATACTATCTACTCTTTTCTTTAACTGCTCTTCTGGAGAACTATACATAACTGACAGAAGTTTGTTCTAGGTAAAACAGATCTTTTATGTTAACCCATACTATAACAGAGCATTATGCAATTTATTTATCCCTCAGTACTACTGTACCAGCCATTCTGACCAAAACGACTCATCCGCGTCGAAACAACATCCTCCCACCATGACAGCTAAGGAGTGTGTGTGGCTGCGAACGGCTAGGGGTGGCATGTGCAGTGTTGCCAACACCTAGCAGTATTGCCTTTAACTCGTGTTAGCGGCTCCAGCTCGATAATAGCAGGAACATGGGTCGAGTATTAGCGATAGATGACAGCCGCCGCTCGTACTAGTGTTACCCTATTGAACTGACAGATTAGGGCCGACGCTGGGAGAGTATGGGCTAAAAAGTGTCCACACATACTAGTGCTGAACCTCTTCAATTCTAACTTCCAGCCATGGTTGGGTGTTGTATTCCTAATGAGGATGAACATCCTCATTCACGCGACGGGAGCAAAGAAACTCAGGAAGTAGGGAGAGGGTTTGTGAATAAGCCAAGGTAGTGGGGAGAGGAGGGGTGTCAAAAAGCCCGGGGAGTGGGGAGAGAAAGAGTGTCAAAAAGCCCGGGGAGTGGGGAGAGAAAGTGTCAAAAAGCCCGGGGAGTGGGGAGAGAAAGTGTAAAAAAGCCCAGGGAGTGGGGAGAGAAAGAGTGTCAAAAAGCCCGGGGAGTGGGGAGAGAAAGTGTCAAAAAGCCCGGGGAGTGGGGAGAGAAAGTGTCAAAAAGCCCAGGGAGTGGGGAGAGGAGGGGTGTCAAAAAGCCCGGGGAGTGGGGAGAGAAAGTGTCAAAAAGCCCGGGGAGTGGGGAGAGAAAGTGTCAAAAAGCCTGGGGAGTGGGGAGAGAGTGTCAAAAAGCCCGGGGAGTGGGGAGAGAAAGAGTGTCAAAAAGCCCAGGGAGTGGGGATAAGAGGAGTGTCAAAAAGTCCAGTGAGTGGGGAGAGGAGGGGTGTCAAAAAGCCCGGGGAGTGGGGAGAAGAGCTGTGTCAAAAAGCCCGGGGAGTGGGGAGAAGAGCTGTGTCAAAAAGCCCGGGGAGTGGGGAGAAGAGCTGTGTCAAAAAGCCCAGGGAGTGGGGAGAGGAAGGGTGTCAAAAAGCCTGGGAAGTGGGGAGAGGAGGGGTGTCAAACAGTCTTATAGTGAGGAGAGTAGGGGTGTCAAAAAGCCCGGGGAGTGGGGAGAAGAGGGGTGTCAAAACGCCCGGGGAGTGGGTTGAGGAGTGGAAAAAGCCCAGGGAGTGGGGAGAGGAGGGGGTGTAAACAAATCCCGGGGATTGGGGAGAAAGGGGTGTCAAAAAGCCTGATAGTGAGGAGAGGAGGGGTGTCAAAAAGCCCGGGGAGTGGGGAGAAGTGGGGTGTCAAAAAGCCCGGGGAGTGGGGTGTTAAAAAGCCCGGGGAGTGGGGTGTCAAAAAGCCTGGGAAGTGGGGTGTCAAAAAGTCCGGGAGTGGGGTGTCAAAAAACCCGGGGAGTGGGGAGAAAGAGCCTCAAATATGATCTGACCCCGCCACCAGACTTGCATGACTGATCAATATTGGATTCCCTCAGCCTCCACCACTCTCACCACCACCACCACTTGTCATCACCACCACCACCATTATTCTCTCTCTCTCTCTCACCACTTTTCACCACCACCACCATTACTCTCTCTCACCACCACTTTTCACCACCTCCACCATTACTCTCTCTCTCTCACCATCTATGTATCCACCACTTTTCACCACCACCACAATTACTCCCTCATCACCACTTTTTCACCACCACTATCACCATTACCATCGGCGTTACTCTTTGTCACCACCAATGTCTTCACCACTTGTCACCATCACCAATCTCTCACCATCACTCTTTCACCACCAATGTCAGCACCTCCAACATTCACCACCACCACTCTTTCACCACCATTAACACCATTCAACGATAAGTAAGACCGCAATACTATGCCGAGAATCGAACCTAGACCCAGTGTTTGTGACAACTCGGCCACTCCATTCTACCATTAGAAAGAACGTCCCTTCAACAAACTAGTATTATTTACTGTGCTATAGAACACGTAATTAATACACCATATGCCTTCAGGAATTACAGAGAGAGAGACAGACAGATAGATAGATGGAGTGATAGACAGACGGACACACAGACAGACAGAGATAGATAGATAGATATACAGCTAGGTAGACAGATAGATAGATGCTAAATAGACAAATAGATCGATCAATAGATAGATAGATGCATAGACAGGCAGACAAATACATAGATAGATAGATAAAGATAGATAGATAAATATAAATAGATAGATTGATAGATAGACAGAGAGAGAGAGAGAGAGATAGCGAGAGTGACAGCGTGAGGTACAACAGGGGGATCAACTTGTGTCTCATAATTGTTAATCCAGTTGTCCGTGAAACTTTGACTCCGCAAGACAGGGAGAGAGAGAGAGAGAGATATTTACATAGATACACTGGCCACACAGACCTTACGATCCAAACGAGGTGGTCAGGACTTAATTCTAGTAGTGATAGCAACCCTAGGATAAATTGGATACAAAGGATAGCAAAGATGAAGCGAGAGAGAGAGAGAGAGAGAGAGAGAGAGAGAGAGAGAGAGAGAGAGAGAGAGAGAGAGAGAGAGAGAAGGAAATCGAAGGAAGGGGTTAATTGGAGAAAATGGAAAAAAGGAGAAAATGGAAAGAAAATGGAAAGATAAAGCGAAGGATAACGAAAGAGAAGAACAACTTAACAATGTATAGTAATAAATCCAGAAGAAAAATAATGTGAGTAAATAAGATGATAGACAAAGTACATATCACGATCAAACAGGTAAAATGTTTTATATATATATATATATATATACCGTAACACTGACAAATAACAAAATAATATATATACAGTTGAAATGGAAAGTCAAATACAACCCACACAACACAATACCCTCATACTGGTAAACAAAAACATGTAAACATAATAACAAAACAAGATAAAACGTATGACGGTAAAATACAAAGGATGTGTAAAAAACGGAACCCAAGAAACGCGGACGGGAAACAACGGAAAAGAATGTCCAATAACTCGAGAGCCACAAAAATGAAAAAAAAGCGTCGGAAAGCGATAAGCCGAAACAGAGGAATACATACGAAACACGAAGCAAAAGAGGAAGAGTGGGACGACCAAGCGAGCATGAATAAAGAGTGAGAGAGAGAGAGAGAGAGAGAGAGAGAGAGAGAGAGAGAGAGAGAGAGAGAGAGAGAGAGAGAGAGAGAGAAAGGAGAAAAAAAAGAGAGAGAGAGGAGAAAAAAAAAGAGAGAGAGAGAGAGAGAGAGAGAGAGAGAGAGAGAGAGAGAGAGAGAGAGAGAGAGAGAGAGAGAGAGAGAGAGAGAGAGAGAGAGAGAGCGGTAGAGAAAGTAAAGGGAGAGTTAGAGACCCCATTGTAACATAGATCGGCCAACCTCCGCCATCTTGGGGATATTTTCTTTTCTTCAAACTCCCATATCTCCATACCCATCATAAACATTCAGGCATACAAATACAGGATACATAATTATTTAGTCTTTGGATATATTATACATTCATCTTCTCTCAATATTCTCGGTGTCTCTTTTTCTTCTGGTCTCTTGTGGAAGGATCATATCACCACTCTTGCTAAGGCGGCCTCACAGAAGTTGGCGTGCTCAACCACCTCAAGGGGTTCTTTACCCTTACCACTGCTTCTTGCTCTATACAGGGGCACAGTGCGTCCTTGTATTGAGTATTGTTCACATGTGTGGGAATAATCCTCTCACACCGCACTTCTAGACAAAGTAGAAAGGAAAGCCTTTCGTATCATTAACTCCTGTCCACTCACCGACTCTCTGCAATCTCTCTCTCTTCGCCACAATGTTGCATCTCTCTCGCCATTCTATCGCTACTACAATAATCAGTGTTCTGCAGAGCTCTCGCAGTGTATACCACCTCCTCTACGTAGGGTATGTAGTACCCGTCTTGCAAAACAATCCCACCCCTAATCTGTACAACTCTCCAACTCAAGAGTGAAACGATACTCCCAATTTTTCTTCTATTCAAAAGCTGAGCTCTGGAACTCTCTCCCTGAATCCATCTTTCACTCATCCTATGACTTAAGTAGTTTCAAACTCCGTGTGTCCAGACATTTTGGCTCGAACATTCCTTGATGTTGGCCCTTCCACTCTTTCAACTCTGGGGGAGGTACTCGTCACAGGCAGTTTTGCCCTTTGTGTCCCTCATCCACACAGAAGAACAAAAAACGCGATCACAAAATAAATAGAAACCTCGTACATTCTTCACGACCTAAAATTAAATATAATCCTCGTTGTTAAATGAGGCTCCAATATGGCGTCCAAGGAGAGAGATATCCACGTCCACTCTCTCTCTCTCTTATCTCTTTCATTGGTCTCTCTCTCTCATTAATCTCTCTTCCTCTCTTTCTCTCTCTCTCTCATTGGTCTCTCTTCCTCTTCCTCTCTCTCTCTCTCTCACTTACTACAGATTCCCTAGGGAGTGTGTGAAAGGAGAGAGAGTAAAAATGGGAACAAGGAGAGAGGGAGAGAAGAAAGCCGGATAAACAAGAGACACGGGCGGTGGAATGGAGGAAGTAGGGGAGAGAGAAGAATGGGATATAAATGTTGACAGAGAGAGAGAGAGAGAGAGAGAGAGAGAGAGAGAGAGAGAGAGAGAGAGAGAGAGAGAGAGAGAGAGAGAGAGAGAGAGAGAGAGAGAGGAGAGAGATTGTATATATCTCTCTAAGCATGTTTGATGGAAATTGCACTCCATTTGTCTGTATATAGACTGTATACTGTATATACTGTATATAGATAGACTTACACACACGAATACACTAGGGCCCGTTTGCACACACGCAGGTACCTCTGTAAGCTTTGTAGGAATATATTCTCTTTGAAAAAATACACACATCCGCAGATACATACACAAACGCACAGCCACACACGACTACAAACACACTCTCACACACGCACAAAGACAGCGCCACACCCAAACATTATTCGCTATGTGCTTGCTTGTCGGTTTCTGTCCGTTAGTCTGTCTGTCTGTCTGTCAATTTGTTTCTCTCTCTCTCTCTCTCTTTCTCATGGATATCTATCTGTCTATATATATATATATATATATATATATATATATATATATATATATATATCTAAATTATTATAAAACAAATATTTATTTTTTATAGACATCAACATGTAGTTGTAAAATATAAGGACACTTTATCGGAGAAATGGAAAATATAAAATGGAGTAAGGCAGGGAAGGGTATTATCGCCACTTCTATTTTCAATTTATAAAATAATATGATAGATGAATTAACATAATTTAAACAGGGCTGTAGACTTGGTTTACAATCTAGTAACATAATTGCCTATGCGGATGATATAGTTCTAATGGCTCTCTCTGCTAAGAGCTGGCAATACTTATTAGTATTCTGGAATTTGAAGTAAGACAAATTTATCTATCCATTAATTTGACTAAATCAGTATGCATGTTCTTTAAATCAGTATGCATGTTCTTTAAATCAGTATGCATGTTCTTTAAATCAGTATGCATGTTCTTTAAATCAGTATGCATGTTCTTTAAATCAGTATGCATGTTCTTTAAATCAGTATGCATGTTCTTTAAATCAGTATGCATGTTCTTTAAATCAGTGTGCATGTTCTTTAAATCAGTATGCATGTTCTTTAAATCAGTATGCATGTTCTTTAAATCAGTATGCATGTTCTTTAAATCAGTATGCATGTTCTTTAAATCAGTATGCATGTTCTTTAAATCAGTATGCATGTTCTTTAAATCAGTATGCATGTTCTTTAAATCAGTATGCATGTTCTTTAAATGCAAGGATGACAAGTCAGAAACCCCGAATATGATTTTAAATGGTAAAAATATAAATTTGGTAACTGATTATAAATATCTTGGATATATTATTGATTGCAATCTTAATAATGATCTTGGCATAACAAGTTGCAGAAACAAGTTCTATAATTAATTTAATTGTATCCTGAGGAAGTTTAGTAACGCGAATACAAATGTGCTACTTTATTTTTTTCAATCTCTTTGTTAGAATTTTTATGGGGCTGAATTATGGTTTAATAATAAGAAATGCTATGTACCAATGACACAATTTGCTGTAGGTTACCATAAAGCAATACAGAAAATGTTAAATATGATATACTGGGAGAGTAATCACACTGCATGTAGTAGAGGTGGACTAATGATTTTTAAACATTTTCAATTGGATCAAAACTAGATTTTTGTATAGGATACTATTGAAACCATGTGCATACATTGAAAAGGGTTTACATTATTTTTTTTATAAATCTGTCTTCGTGGCGCAATGCATAAGGTGTTGATTTTCGGTGTGAGCGTCCTGGGTTCGAATCCACGGACTGCCACATGTGTTTGTAATATTTAATTAATCGATTTTAGGAGTAGAGTTGGTTGTTGGATAGAACATAATAATTTTGAAGAATGCGGAGAGGACGCTATTGAATGAATGTGGATTCAGAACTTATTATTAAATGACATTGAAGCAATACAATCAAGAATTAAATTATGTGCAGAATACAGAGCCCACATTACGTTAAGCAATATTTGTATGTATATCATTTTATATTTTAGTAATATGTAAAAGATGTACATTGTACAATGTATTTTTTTTTATGAAATAAAACTCTGACTGACTATCTATTTATAGATAGATAGATCGAAATAGATAAATATACATACACCTACTGTACATTTATCTCACAATTACAAACAGGTATATATAAAAACCCTGTCATATATAAAACACAACACTAATATTCCCACTACCCCCTCCCTCCCTCCCTCCCTCCCTCCCTGCACTCCCAACACAGGCAGTATAGTCCCTCACAATTCAATATCCTAAACCCAATTACATTACGCCCGTGGTGTGGGCCTAAAATGGATTTATCTTTATGGACCAATCAGCCTTCGGGAAATACGGGACTTACCAAACGCGGCAGACCATCAGTTGTCACCCCTACCGTATTATCGAGCTGGGGACAAATATAAAAAATAAACGTTGCAGATCACCATATGTCACCCCCTTCCCGTATTATCGCGCAAAGGCAAAAACGTTGTAGACCATCATTATTTATGTCACCCCCTCCCGTATCATCGCTCTGGTAAAAACGTTGTAAACCACCAGAAGTCACCCCTACCATATTATCACGCTGACAAAAATAAAAATAAATAAATAAATAAATAATAATAATAATACAAAAAACGTTTCAGACAAAAAACGTTTCAGACCAAACAGATCACCCCCCCCCCCTCCCTCCCCCCGTAATGTCGCGCTGGAATATATAATAAACAATAAAAAATAATAAGAAAATTGTAAACCACCAGATGTTACCCCCCACCCCTACCCCAATCCACCCCGTAGTATCGCGCTGAACAATACAATGAAATCAAAATAAATAAATCATCCCTTCGACTCATCCCACAATCCCTTCCTCAACCGAATGAAATCGTCGTATGGTAGCCAGAATAATGTCAATATGCGTCATAATCCTCAAAGGGTTAACCTCACCCTATAAACACACAATCACAAATTACGTCCCCTATCCTCAAAAATAAAACAAAATACTGTAACTGACCCAACTCGACATTTTCACAATCCTCACAAGTAAAACAAAATAATCCGGCCCCATATCGAAATTTTCACAATTTTCACAATCTTCACAAAAAAATAAATAAATACATAAATAAATAAATAACCCGGCCCCAAATAAATAACCCGGCCCCAAATAAATAACCCGGCCCCAAATCTAAATCTTCACAATCCTCACAAATACAATATAATAATTCTAGACTTACACAATCACAATCCCACACAATCCCTCCGAGGCACAATCAAGAGTTCCCTCGCATGCACAGTTGAATCCCTCGCAAGCACGGTAATGTACAAGCCACATTTTATGACAATTACGTCCTCCCTCAGGCGCAAACACACAATAATTGCATTCTCTCCCCGCCCCTCCCTCCCTCTCCTTCCACACATACAGAGGACCCCCCCCCCACCCCCACCCCCATCTCCACCCTCTGTTCTACGCCCAGGCATAATGTAAGCCCCCCTCCCTCCCCCCCCCCCTCCATTCTCCCTTTTCCTGCAACACACGCACAGACACACATGACAAGCACTTAGACACGCAACACACACACACACACATTCACAAGCAGGCACACACGCAGCCCCTACCCCACAAACCTACACAACCTACATGCCCTGTCAACGCACACACATACATACAAACATACCGACACACATGCAAACCACATACCCCACCTTCACACACACACACACACACACACACACACACACACACATACATGCAAACATACCGACACACATGCAAACCACATACCCCACCTTCACACACACACACACACATACATACACACACACACACGCACATACATACATACAGTCACACACACACACATACATGCAAACATACCGACACACATGCAAACCACATACCCCACCTTCACACACCACACACACACACACATACATACAGTCACACACACACACACACACACACATACAGTCACACACACACACATACATGCAAACATAGCGACACACATGCAAACCACATACCCCTTCTTCACACACACACACACACACACACACACACATACATACATACAGTCACACACACACACACACATACATACATACACACACACACACACGCACACACACACACACACGAACGTAATTAGCGGAGGAAAAGAGCGCTAACGACCTGGTAATTGCGGCTAAGAATTCACGGCACCACCTGCTTTTGTCTTGGGGAGGTGGGGGGGGGTGTAGGGAGGGGAAAGTTGGGGGGAAGGGGAGGTTAAAGGAAGGGGAAGGGAAAGGGTGGTGGTGGGCAGAGAGAGGGGGAGGATAACTGGGGTACTGTGAGGGGGAAGGGATTGTAGGATGGAGGGTGAGTGGTGGAATTGGGGAGGGGAAGTGGAGTAGGGGGAGGAGAGGTGGAGAACTAGGGGAAGGGGAGGGAGGTGACTAGGGGGAGGGGAGGGGAGGTGAGGTGGATTAGGGGGAAGGGAGGGGAGGTGGATTAGGGGAAGGGAGGGGAGGTGGAGTAGGGGGGGAGGGGGAACAGAGAGAGGGAGAGGCTAGAAGGGGCGATGGTGAGGAGGGATGAGAGGGGTTGAAGGTGGATGGGGGGAAGGTGGAGATGGAGGAGGAGAGGGGGGACTAGGAGGGGAAGGTGGGTATAAGGGGATGGTTGGGGAGTGGGCAGAGGGGGATGGTGGAAGGCCAATCAGAAGAGCGAGAGAGAGAGAGTGTGGGTGGGTGGGTCGAGTGGCATGGGAAACCAAACTATCTACCTATCTATTTATCTATCTATCTATCTACCTACCTAATTAGCTATCTATATATCTACCTACCTATCTATCTATGTAGCTACCTGTACCTCTCTCTCTCTCTCATATTTTCTAATTATCATCTCTCTTACTCTCACACGCAAACACAATCTCTCTCTCTCTCTCTCTCTCTCTCTCTCTCTCTCTCTCTCTCTCTGTGCGGGTAGAATTGGTGTAAAAGGAAGGGATGAGGGAGTGAACGAGTGACAGGTTCGAGGGGGAGCCAAACAGAGAAGTGTGGGGGAGTAATGTTACAAGGAGTGACAAGGAATAGTTAGTATCTCAGAGACCTTGTGGTCCATTCCGAGGAGATACTGGAAGCGGAAGAAGAGAGACTGTTTAGTGCACTACACTCATTACAGAGTGTGCAAAATACTATCTACCCTCTTCTTGAACTGCTCTACTGAAGAACTGTTTACAACTTCGGAGGGCAGTTTGTTCCAGGTAGAACATATTTTATATGTGAAAAAGTGTCCACAAATACTAGTGCTGAACCTTTTCAATTCTAATTTCCAGCCATGGTTGCGTGTTGTATTCATATTGAGGCTTAACATTTTGCTATAATCCACATTGTCAAACCCATTAAGTATTTTAAAAACTTCAATGAGCTGACCTCATAGTCTGCGTGTCTCAAACGGAAAGAGATAAAGAGCTCTCAACCAGTCCTCATAGCTCAGTCTTCTAATCGATGGAATAAATTTTGTAGCCCTAGCTTGTACTCTTTCCAGTCGCTCTATATCTTTCCCAAGTGCTGGATACCAGAATTAAACAGCATACTCCAGGAGAGGCCGTATGAGAGCGTTGTAAAGTGTAAGGACTATTTCCTTATTTCTATACTTAAATTGCCTCTTAATATAGCCCAATAATGTCTGAGCTTTCTTCTCTACTTCATTGCACTGCTTGGAAAACTTTAGGTCACTGCTAATCAGAACACCCAAATCCTTTTCCAAGTCAGTCACTTCCAAAGGCATTCCCAATAGTGAATAGCCTGACTTGGAGTTTGCTTGGCCAATGTGCATCACCTTGCACTTTTCCAAGTTTAGAGGCACCTACCAGAGAGAGAGAGAGAGAGAGAGAGAGAGAGAGAGAGAGAGAGAGAGAGAGAGAGAGAGAGAGAGAGAGAGAGAGAGAGAGAGATCATTTCATACATGCACTGACCACACAGACCATACGATTCAAGCGAGGTGATCAGGCCTTAATTGTAATAGTGATACCAGAGACCCAAATAAAGAAAGCTGTAAGGAAAGGATAACATAGGAGATAGATTAAAACTACATATAAGTAAATAATACTAAACACATATAAATATATGAATAAATGATAATATAAATAATAATAATAATAATATATATATATATATAACAAGAGGAAGAATAGAGATAGAGCTGCGCAGTAAACTATGTGCTCCTGATCAGGCTAAATCCAATGTTCCTAAATTGATAAAATACATTAAAATGCCCTTTTACGGTAAAGTAAGTTATCAGTACAGAAAATACATATACAAATTGTTGAGTACTAGTTTCCCCGCGGTTAATTTTAGAATTATATTCACGAATGAGTTTACCATAAGAAATTTCTTCTCATTTAAAGATCAAGTGCCTGACCAATTGTGCTCGAACTTCGTATAGAAATTTACTTGTCCTGGTTGTCAGACCAGGTATATAGGATGTTCTAGACGTGCCTTTAAAGTGCGAATGTTCGAGCACATTGGTAAAAGTCATCGACCAGGTCAATTTTTGCAAAAAATGTCTTTTTCGGCCATTCGTAATCATGTTAGAGAACAAAACCATCCCTACACTCCTGAGGATTTTCAAATAGTTGCCAAGTTTCGGAGCCACTATGAAGCACTTATTGGTGAAAAATTACTAATAAAAAAGATCAATCCTGAACTTAACGTTTCACACAATTCATAATGTTTTATTTTATATCATTCTCTGCAATTAGTGTCCGAAACTTGGGGATTGGTTGGTTGTATGAACAGTTGTGTTTGGTTGAGTTGGGTTAGTTTAGTTGTCCCTTAGCTATCATGGGGTCTGGACTCTGGATCTCTTTCGATGTGCTTAGGTTTTTGAGGTACTGTACATGGGTGTTTTTTGTATTTTTGTGATTGTGTGCTTATCAATTATCAAAGAATTTTGGCTTTTTGGTTTGATGTTCATTGTTTACAAGATGGAGTTTGAGGCCAGTGGGTTATGATTAATGTTGTTTTGTATGTATTTGGGAGCTTTTTCACTAGGTATATTTCAGCTTATTAAGTGATAGAATGTATTACATTAGATCCATTTTCTTTCCAATAGTATAATACTTATTGTGTATATTTTTAGGATCAGTCTGTATAACCTGAAGATGGCACCTTGTTGATGCCGAAAATTCGAGTAATAAACATGGCGTATGGCGCAGCTCTATCTCTATCTCTAGTCTTCCTCTTGTTATGGAAACTGCGGTGCCCTCGGCCCCCTACTGATGTTTTAATTACTATATATATATATATATATATATATATATATATATATATATATATATATATATAATAATAATAAAATACTAATAGTAATAACAATAATAATACCAACATTACTGACACTAATAATAATAATAAATAAAATAATAACAACAATAATAAACTAAAACCAACCCCTGCCAATGATCCTATAGTTCTGAAGGTCACACAAGGTTCCCATCCCTAGAGATCGGAGTCACATTAGCTGACCTTCCCATTTTCTGGCACCTCCCTAGACCCTAACGATTTTACTGAACACAAGGTGGTCACGTTCATCGTATAGGTCTAAGGGAAGGATGAGTGGCATGTTTCTCTCTCTCTCTCTCTCTCTCTCTCTCTCTCTCTCTCTCTCTCTCTCTCTCTCTCTCTCTCTCTCTCTCAATAAATGAATTAAAATAAATTACATACATACATACTATATATATATATATATAGTATATGGTTACCTCGACATTATCACGTCGTGGTGCAGTGGGTTGAAGGATGGACTCTCGTTCCGAATGTCCGTGGTTCGATCGTAGTTAAGGGTAGAAACACATACACACACACACACACACACACACACACACACACACACACACACACACACACACACCACACACACACACACACACACACACACACACACACACACACACACACACACACACACACACACACACACACACACACACACACATAGATAGATAGATAGATAGATAGATAGATACTGTAAATACATAGATGCATGAAATAGTTGGAAAATTATAGTTAGGTCGAGTTTTAGGGGGATGAAATAAATATTATATAGAGGGTGTCAATGAAAGAGGAGAGACAAGGCAAGGTAATGAACTGGGGAGGGAGAGGGAGAGGGAGAGAGAGAGAGAGAGAGAGACAGAGAGAGACAGAGGGAGAGAGAGAGAGAGAGAGAGAGAGAGAGAGAGAGAGAGAGAGAGAGAGAGAGAGAGAGAGAGAGAGAGAGAGAGACAGACAGAGAGAGAGAGACAGAGACAGAGACAAGAGACACGAGACACGAGACAAGAGAGAGAGAGAGAGAGAAGGAAAGATAATTGGAGGGAAAGGATTAGAATGAGGCAAATACAGGAGAAAATACAAGTAGAGATAGGAGAAGACATGGAAAGGCTAGAATGTAGAGAAGAAGTACTAACATAGAAGTAACAGATATTCTGACCACACAGACCTTACGATCCAAGCGAGGTGGTCAGGATATACTTCCAATAGATACAGTGGAGCCCCAACTAAAGAATAGGTGGAAGAAAAGGCGAGCACAGAAGGAGGCCAGAGGATGAAAAGAGGGAACAAGCGACAGAACGGGAAGAAAGGGAGGAAGGAAGAAAGAAAGGGGAAAGGAGGAAGAAATCAGGAAGAAAGAAGGAAGAAAGAAGAAAAAGAGAGAAGGAAGAAAGCAGGACGAAAGAAGGAAGAAAGCAGAAAGGCAGAAAGAAGGAAGAAAGCAGGAAGAAGGAAGGAAGAAAGCAGGAAAAAGAAAGAAGAAAGGAAGAAAGCAGGAAAAAGAAAGAAGAAAGGAAGAAAGAAGGAAGAAAGGAGGAAGGAAAGGATGACCAGGAAAGAGGAAGTTAGGAGTGAGGGAAGTTAAGCAGGCCAAATTAAAAGTTCGCGACAGAAACGAGAAAATTATGATGAGGAGAAAACGGTGACAACGGGGGAAAAAAACATGCACATACTGTCACCAATGGAGACGGAAACTGTGGTGGGGAGAAGCAAGTGGCTAAAGTTAAAATAAAGGAAAGAAAAGACACGGAAGGGGAATAACATAACTGAACATATATAGAACAGAGAGAGAGAGAGAGAGAGAGAGAGAGAGAGAGAGAGAGAGAGAGAGAGAGAGAGAGAGAGAGAGAGAGAGAGAGAGAGAGAGAGAGAGAGAGAGAGAGAGAGAGAGAGGGGATGAATTTGAATATAATATTAGGGAAAGGTTACCAACAATTGTTTGATAATTATAGGTTGAAGTGAGAAGACATTAATCTAGTATGTGAAATAGACATTAATCTAGTATGTGAAATAGACATTAATCTAGTATGTGAAATAGACATTAATCTAGTATGTGAAATAGACATTAATCTAGTATGTGAAATAGACATTAATCTAGTATGTGAAATAGACATTAATCTAGTATGTGAAATAGACATTAATCTAGTATGTGAAATGTATTAGAAAACGAAACAAATATTATTTGTTTAATGGGAATGAAGAAGACAAAAGGGAAATCTGCCTTTAATAGGTGTCTCCCACAAAGTAGAAAGAGTGACAGAGCCAAATGCAAGGTACGTTAGAGTAAAACTGTGGACACACGGAGCTTGAAGTATTTTAAGTCATAGGATGTGGGAAAGACAGATTGACTTGCAAAGCTTGCTTGTTGAGTAGAACAAAGACTGGGAAAATCGGTCCAATCCTGGGTTAGAGAGTTGGCCAGAATAGGGGTGGGAGTGTGTTGAAAGGTGAGTGCCCATCACTCTCCGTAAGGGAGGAAGTATTCACTGAGAAAGCTCTGAATAACACTGATTATTGTAATAGCGGTAGAAGAGAGAGAGAGAGAGAGAAAGAGAGAGAAAGAGAGAGAAAGAGAGAGAGAGAGAGAGAGAGAGAGAGAGAGAGAGAGAGAGAGAGAGAGAGAGAGAGAGAGAGAGAGAGAGAGAGAGAGAGAGAGAGAGAGAGAGAGAGAGATGCAACAAAGAGGAGGTGAGTTGAAGAGACATAATGCTTTTTACTCTACCCTTTCGTGAAGTGCGGTATGGGTTGCACCTCCCTACACAAACGAACAGTACTTAATACATGGGCGCAAGAGCAAGAAGCTGTGTGGGGGTGCAGAACCCACGGAGACGGTTGAGCACACCTAACTTCTGGGAAGCTGTTTTAGCAAGGGAGTTTGCAGCCGACATTAAATATAATTAATAACTCGTGTGCTTCATCAACTATAACCTAATTGGCAAATTATAGTTTTCTGTTCATGCCAACATTTTATAATATTATCTCCCATCTTTCAAATCCCAAGAACTAACATATGTGCGTGCAATGATTGTCAATATCATGTATGTGGCTAAAAACACTTTCAATGATGCAATAGAAAATCGTCATCTATTTTAAGGCATTTACAATAATAAGAACAAACACAAGTAAATGGAAACGCAAATTAAGTGATGGGTAAAGGTATATATATATAACACAATGGACAACAATGATGACACCATTTTTGAAGATGAAGAACAATACAAATAAAAGCAAAACGTTGAACGAGTCACAAAAGAAAGGTTGAAAAAGAAGTCTGATGGAAAAAGAGAAATGAAAAAAGTTAAGGGGTAAGAAACCCGAATATTGAAATTAAAAAGAGGAGAGGAAAGACAATATGTAAGAAAATAAAGAAAGGTAAATATATATGCAAATAAAAAAAATGGATACTCATAATTACATATTATTGTAGAAGAGCCAATAACAATAACCCTTACAGTACCGGCGACGTATTTTTTTAATATTTCAGCTGCATTCAGACGATTTTATGAAGCTTGGGAAGGCTATATGGTAGCTCAAATAATTAATTGGATTGAGATGGTCTGTAATCTTTTAACAAATAGCCATCCTTCCTATGCTGAATAAAACCGTCTAATAGTTGCCAGAATATAATGAAAAAGATGTCACCGGTACTGAAGGGGTTAATAACCGATAGATGAAAATATATAAATGTATAAAATATAAGAGTAGAAAATGGTCAAAGAAAATTACACACGGTCTAGTTAATTCACAAGAATACAATAATCATACAAAAATTAATAAGCTACGAATCCCCTGCAGAAAATATAAAAATATATGTTATATACCGTAGTTCCCGAATCTAAACAAAAATGCAGCGAGTTTCTTATGAAGTTTCCATTAAATGCCAAAAAACCTAAGGTACACCTCCTCCAACATACGTCTGGGCTAAAATGGCAAAGCTTATTTCGAAATGTATGTAGATTCCCCTAATATATCTTGGCCGAAAAAAAGCGAGAAAAAAATTAAGAATTGAGAAAACGAAATGAGAAATTCCGAGGAGTTGCAGGTCGGGGGGTGAAGGAGGGGAGGGGAGGGGGAGAAGGGAGAGGGGTTGGGAAGAGGAGGGGGAGAAGGGAGAGGGGTTGGGAAGGAGAGAGGGGGGAGGAAGATGGAGGGGGGGAACGAAGGGGGAGGTTGTAGGAGTGTGAGAAGAGGGAGGAGGAGAGAACGAAGGGGGAGGGGAAGGAGGAGGAAGATGGAGGGAGGAGGAACGAAGGGGGTGGTGAAGGAGGAGTGTAGGAGTGTGAGAGAGGGGAGAGGACGGAGGGCGAGGGGGAGGGGGAGGAAGAAGAAGGAGGAAGATGGAGGGAGAAGGGGGAAGGAGGAAGAGGAGGATAGAGGGAGGAGGGGGAGGGGAAGAAGAAGATGGGTGGAGGAGGAAACGGGGGGTGGGGGTGGAAGAAGGAGTGTAGGGAAGGAAGATGATGTGGAAGAAGTGGTAGGGCGTTTTAGTTGGAAGGGGAGACACAAGAGGGACATATAAAAGGAGGAGGAGGAGGAGGAGGAGGAGGAGGAGAGAAGGAGGAGGAGGAGGAGGAGAGAAGGAGTGGGGAAGGGAGTCGGAGGAGGGGGAAGAAAGGGAGAGGAGGAGGGATAACGGAGAGATAATGAAGAGGATGTGGTGAAGAGAGTGGGGGAGGAGTTATGGAAGAAGAGGGTGCAGGGAAGAGAATGGGAAAGATATAAATAATATGAACAGAATAATAAAGGGGAATGAGGAAGGAAGGATGAAGGAGGGAAGATGAGGAGGAAAAGGAGGATAGGATGAATCAGGAAGAAGAAGGAGGAGAAATGGGAAGGGGAGCAGGACAGAAAGAGGAAAAGGTGTAGGGGATGATAAAGGAGAGGAAAGAGGAGAAGGAAAGAAAGAGGAAGAGGCATAGGGGATGATAAAGCAGGAAAGGAAGGAAGGAAGAGAGGGGTCTTAGGTAAGGAAGGGGATTACCAAGGATTACAAGGGAGATCAGAGATTAAGGGAAGACACAGTAGAGGGGAAAGAATGTAGGGAGAGGCTGAGCGTTGAGGGGAGATGGGGCGTTTTTATGGTAACCTTTCTCCTTCGTGTTAAGCCCCATTTGTTTTGAGATTATAAGACGTTCGGCCCATTAGCTTGGTCATTTTAACATCATTCGCCCCATTTCGTTGTCAATTTTAAGACCTTTCGTGCCATTTAGGTGTCGATTTTTTCCTGGCGAGCGATAGCGAGCTTGACATTTTAAGAGGAACCGGCCTTCGACCGGAACAGTTTTCTACCGAAAAATGTACACATTTATCTTGAAGGGGGTCTAGATGATATTATTTTGTCTAATCTTGATGGAGGTCTAGCGAGGAAAGTAAGAAATAAAGGAATAAATGGACCAAATACAAATCTGGCCCATCTCCCCTTAAGAAAAACAAAAATGGCGGGAGAATATAACATGAAATGGCGGGAGAATATAACATGAAGTAAACATAAAAATGGCGGGAGAATATAACATGAAATAAAAATAAGAAGAAAGAAATAAGAAACAAAAGATAGGAAAGTAAGGAAAGAGAGAGAGAGAGATGAGGGAAACGAATAAATGAAGATAGATAAAATAGGCGAAGAACATGGAGAAAGCGACGTGTGAAGGATATACTGTACTAAACTCTATTTCTTTTCATCTGGCGATAAACTGAATCCTTTATTAGCTCTACTTTCTCGATACTTAATGAACCGATATGAAACTATACTATGCCTCTCCATCATATTAAGATCACGTATGTATAATTAGCACCATATTTCACTACACAATCTTCAAAATACCCGAGAAATCTTGATGGGAACTTTGCAATTTACCGTCAGATGAAATGAAACCGAGTATAGTGAGAAGATTATAATATACGGTATATAAAGGAACACAAAGAAGATTATAATATACGGTATATAAAGGAACACAAAGAAGGTTATAATATACGGTATATAAAGGAACACAAAGAAGAGAGAACAGACGAGACCACACGAGCTCTTTCTCCGGCAGGATTTCGAATTAAAAGTTTAATGGGAATTCAGAATATTCAGCCAGCTAAAATAATCTAGCGCCAATCTGCTGGTGCCTATCCAAAGGGCCCCCCCCCCCCCCCCCCCCCCCGACACACACACACACATACACACACACACACACACACACATACACACATACTGTACACACACACACACAAAGAGTGACCCAACCATCAGTCGTGCATAGGTAGCACCAGCGAACTTGACAACCTTAACTGTTTATAACTCGAAATTAATAAAAGCCATTTGGGCTGACGTTTCTACCATTTGGGAAGAGTCCACCATGAAATAGCTGTGGATATTTACAGCCAGTTTGCTCTAGCCCCTTTTGAGCTACAGAGAGGCCAGGGATCAAGATTATTGTCAAGTTCGTTGGCGCTACCTCTAGTACTGTACAGTCATGTTATAATTTAGCAATGTATAGCCATTTTATCAAATTTGGTTCGCTCTCCAAAACACACACACTGACACTGTGTTGTTCTTTCCATGTGCTAATCTTTGTCAAGCTAATAAGGTGGACACTAGTTATTAACTCGTACAGTACCAGAAATATCTTTGTTATCACATTCTAGCCACTATTAGACAATTTGTATTCAGCTTAGGAAGGAACTCTAGCCAAAATAGGGCTTCAAACTATCTCAACCAACCCTTTTAACTACCACAGATCCTTTCTAAGCTGCACAATATCGTTTAAATATAGCCAGCATAAAATATAAAACACGTCGCTGGTACTCAAAGGGTTAAGGGGATAGTGGCTGGGTTTTTGGTCTATTTATTCAGTTATTCATATAATTTTTAGTTTCCTCCCTAGACCTACTTCAAGCTTAAACAAAACAAACTTAGACCCCCCTTCAAGATAAATGTGTAATTTTTTCGGTAGAAAAATGTCCAGGCCAAAGGCCGATTCCTCTTAAAATGACATGCTCGCTATCGCTCGCCAGGAAAAAATCGACACCTAAATGGAACGAAAAGTCATAAAATTGACAACGAAATGGGGCGAAAGGTGCTAAAATCATCAAACTAATGGGCCGAACGTCTTAAAACCTCAAAACTAATGGGGCTAAACACGAGGGAGAAAGTAGTCCAGAAAACCGGCCCATCTCCCCTTATGGGGGGTATAGGGTTTTCTGGACTCCGTTCGCTCGCATGTTTAGCCCCAATTTTTAT
Organism: Paralithodes platypus; assembly: GCA_032716605.1. Taxonomy (NCBI): domain Eukaryota; kingdom Metazoa; phylum Arthropoda; class Malacostraca; order Decapoda; family Lithodidae; genus Paralithodes; species Paralithodes platypus. Next base: position 753,535 of record CM064581.1, read on the forward strand.
GACACTTTACGACGTTAGCACCATTAGTTTGGCAATTTTATGACCTTTTGCCTTATTTCTTTGTGAATATTAATACCTTTCGTGCCATTAAGGTGTCGATTTTTCCCTGGCTTGCGATAGCGAGCCTGTAATTTAGGAAGAACCGGCCTTCGGCTGGGACAATTTTTCTACCGAAAAATGTACAAATTGATCTCGAAGGGGGATCTTGGGGATGTTTCATTAAGCTTGATGAAGGCCTGGCGAGAAAAAAATATAATAAATACAAAGCAAATAAATAATAATAATAATAATAATAATAATAATAATAATGATAATAATAATAATAATAATAATAATGATAATAATAATAATAATAATAATGATAATATATAATAACAATAATACAAATAATAATACAAAATAACAAAATAGACCCACAAATATATCCTACCCCCTTAACGCTATTCCCCAAACTAAAACAAATCCCAAATTATAGAGCTGTTCGGTGTCTTATATTTCATTTACTGGGGCTAAACGAGATACAACCAGAGAAATTGTTCCTCCTAACCTTTATTATTATTTTTTTTCAGCATAGTAGGGGGGGGGGGGCCCAGGGGGGTTGGGAGGGGGGAGGGGGGAGGGGGGGGGGGGGCTGGAGACAAAGGAGGGTTGGGGGGGGGGGGGGGGCGGCTGGAGATAAGGGAGGGTTGGGCGGGTAGGAGAGCTGGAGACAAGGGAGGGTTGGGGGGCCCTGGAGACACGGAAGGGTGGGTAGGGGAGGGAGGGGGGGGGGAGGGGGGGGTAGGGGGGGGGGAGGGGGGTTGGGGAGGGGTCGCACACAGAGGTCAGGGGTGGGGGGGGGGGGGGGAGGGGAGGGGGGAAAAAGTCGAGTAAGGAGAGATATATGAGGGTTGTTGGGGGAGGCAGGGGAGGGGAGAGGGGGGTGGGAGAGAGAAGAAGGGAAGGAGGGGAGAAGGAAGGCCATTTACAATAAAGACAGTGGGAAGAGACCGGGAACTGGGAAACTATATAAGAAACATGGAAGTATGAACGAACAGAACGATATCTAATTCATGGCGGAGGTAGTCGTTTTTTCTGGACCCCCTTCTCTCTCATCTTTAGCCCCATTAGTTTTTAGATTTTAAGACGTTCGGCCCATTTGTTTGGAGAGTTTAAGACTTATCGCTCTATTTCATTGCCAAATATTTAGAAATTTCGTGCCATTTAGGTGTCGATAATTTCCTGACGAGTGATAGCGACCCTGTAAATTAAGAGGAACCGGCCTTAGGCCGGTAAATTATTTGTAACGAAAAATGTACAAATTTATCTTGAAGGAAGTTTTTGGGGCGTTTTAAGAAACTACACTCGTAAATCAATCAACCGCAATATAGTTCTATGTATACGATCAAGGAGAGGAACAGAACTTTTTTGAGCAACTGTACATATAACCAGAATACATGGAAAAACGGTGTCATCGTGTAGAAAAAGATATATAAACAACACAAAATGTGCCTCCCACCGTAAGACTGGTCTCCTCTGGTATACAAGTAGTGGACGAACACTTATATCTTCTACTGTACTTCTCACTTCTCAACTTATTCTTCCTCTATCCAATTACTCTACACTCTTACTTTACTCTAGCCATCATCATCATCATCATCATCATCATCATCATCACTGGATGGAAAGGACCAACGTGATCTATATATGTTCTGGCTATATGTATCTATATATGTGCTGGCTATATGTATCTATATATGTGCTGGTTATATGTATCTATATATGTGCTGGTTATATGTATCTATATATGTGCTGGCTATATGTATCTATATATGTGCTGGTTATATGTATCTATATTATGTGCTGGCTATATGTATCTATATATGTGCTGGCTATATGTATCTATATATGTGCTGGCTATATGTATCTATATATGTGCTGGTTATATGTATCTATATATGTGCTGGCTCTATGTATCTATATATGTGCTGGTTATATGTATCTATATATGTGCTGGCTATATGTATCTATATATGTGCTGGCTATATGTATCTATATATGTGCTGGCTATATGTATCTATATATGTGCTGGCTCTATGTATCTATATATGTGCTGGCTATATGTATCTATATATGTGCTGGTTATATGTATCTATATATGTGCTGCTTATATGTATCTATATATGTGCTGGCTATATGTATCTATATATGTGCTGGTTATATGTATCTATATATGTGCTGGCTATATGTATCTATATATGTGCTGGTTATATGTATCTATATATGTGCTGGTTATATGTATCTATATATGTGCTGGTTATATGTATCTATATATGTGCTGGCTATATGTATCTATATATGTGCTGGCTATATGTATATATATATGTGCTGGTTATATGTATCTATATATGTGCTGGTTATATGTATCTATATATGTGCTGGTTATATGTATCTATATATGTGCTGGCTATATGTATATATATATGTGCTGGTTATATGTATCTATATATGTGCTGGTTATATGTATCTATATATGTGCTGGTTATATGTATCTATATATGTGCTGGTTATATGTATCTATATATGTGCTGGTTATATGTATCTATATATGTGCTGGTTATATGTATCTATATATGTGCTGGCTATATGTATCTATATATGTGCTGGTTATATGTATCTATATATGTGCTGGCTATATGTATATATATATGTGCTGGTTATATGTATCTATATATGTGCTGGTTATATGTATCTATATATGTGCTGGTTATATGTATCTATATATGTGCTGGCTATATGTATCTATATATGTGCTGGCTCTATGTATCTATATATGTGCTGGCTATATGTATCTATATATGTGCTGGTTATATGTATCTATATATGTGCTGGTTATATGTATCTATATATGTGCGGTTATATGTATCTATATATGTGCTGGTTATATGTATATATATATGTGCTGGTTATATGTATCTATATATGTGCTGGCTATATGTATCTATATATGTGCTGGTTATATGTATCTATATATGTGCTGGTTATATGTATCTATATATGTGCTGGCTATATGTATCTATATGTGCTGGCTATATGTATCTATATATGTGCTGGCTATATGTATCTATATATGTGCTGGCTATATGTATCTATATATGTGCTGGCTATATGTATCTATATATGTGCTGGCTATATGTATCTATATATGTGCTGGTTATATGTATCTATATATGTGCTGGTTATATGTATCTATATATGTGCTGGCTATATGTATCTATATATGTGCTGGCTATATGTATCTATATATGTGCTGGTTATATGTATTCCCAATCTCCCATATTGGTCAGTTGGAGGGTTTCACTGGCAGGGAATATTATATCATGATGCTCGGCGACCCTGGGCCCGGGTATTCAAAGGCGGAAATAACGTCATAACTTATTATTTATTACAATGTGTTAACTGGCTAATATTGCGAACAATTAGATAATCGTAAGTTTAATTTAATATGCCATGTTTAAAATATTACTGCCGTGCCTACTACGACGTCGGCTGTAAAAATGTGATGGAGATGGGGAGATGCAAGGTCACAAACTGAATAAATATGTAAATGCTTGGATTAATAAAAGAATGGATAATTATAATATATGTATGTATGTATGTATGTACAGTATATAATATACTCTGGCACATACCCATTTTGTAATATTTTGTATATATATTTATAATTTAATTTATTATTATTATTATTTTATTTATTTATTTAATAATTTATGTATTTAATAATTAATTAATTTATTTATTTTATTGGGGGAGGGGGGACCGACTCGAGACAGAATGTATAAATAAATAAAACCAACTTGGGTCCCATTATACGTAAACATTCCACGGCAACTGAGCGGCGTATCGTGACAATGACCCTTCGTGCAGTTCGCGGGAACCAGAAAACTAGCGGGTGGTCTTGGAGGATAAATGGCGTCCCTTATGAGAAGCGTTACCGGCACAGTTCACACCATTATACGGTTACACCAGCTCCAATCTTTGAACTTTAAGGGGGGATGGTTTACTTTTTGGTCGATTTATACATTAATTAATTGGTTTTCTAGTTCCTCCTCAGACCTCCATCAAACTTAAAAAAACATCCATTATATCCCCCTTCTAGATTAATTTGTACATTTTTCGGTAGAAAATTGTCCTGGCCGAAGGCCGGTTCTCCCAAAATTACAGGCTCACTATCGTTAGCCAGGAAGAAAAATAGCACACAAGGTCTAAATATCGACAAATAAATGGGGCGAAAGGTCCTAAGCTCGACAAACTAATAGGGCAAACATCTTAAAATCTGAAAAGTAATGGGGCTAAACACGAGGGAGAAGGGGGTCTTGAAAAATGACCCATCTCCCCTTAAAGCCAAGTTCTAAAGCAGCAGGGCTATAGTACGTAATGGCTCTGTATGGTCTCGTTTATAGTACGTATAGTGGTCTCGTTTATAGTACGTATAGTGGTCTCGTTTATAGTACGTATAGTGGTCTCGTTTATAGTACGTATAGTACGTAATGGCTCTGTATGGTCTCGTTTATAGTACGTATAGTGGTCTCGTTTATAGTACGTATAGTGGTCTCGTTTATAGTACGTATAGTGGTCTCGTTTATAGTACGTATAGTGGTCTCGTTTATAGTACGTATAGTACGTAATGGCTCTGTATGGTCTCGTTTATAGTACGTATAGTGGTCTCGTTTATAGTACGTATAGTGGTCTCGTTTATAGTACGTATAGTGGTCTCGTTTATAGTACGTATAGTGGTCTCGTTTATAGTACGTATAGTACGTAATGGCTCTGTATGGTCTCGTTTGCGTTCTATGCCAATTCAGATGAGTACGTCGCTATTTATGCTATAGACTGTAATATATATATATATATATATATGAATCGCAGCGACTACCGAATTCAGCGCTACAGTAATTTTTGAAACATTGTGACAACGTTAAAAATTGATATTTATATGATCTTCGATTCTTCATAGACATTTACATATTTACTCACTACTTTCTAGGGCTTGGTGGTTGTGATCAAGGCTTGTTTAGTTACCCCTTATTGCTGTCATATCGAATGAACAGAATAGCTACATAAAACTATTCGACACAAACATAACACACCCCACAAAACACACACGCTCAGTTAACCTTTTCAAGCCGCGCCCGGTGATGCAAACAGACAACCACCGGCAGCGAGCGATTCTGACCTTTAATCAACAACTTGCGTCATTTCTCACGGGGTAGTTTTCTGGTCTACGTAAACTGCATGGAGAACCATTATCACGAAAGGCCGTCCGTTTTACCTATAACCCATACAGTAGCGAAGGCATTAATTTAATTATTTTCTGGCAACTATTAGTCGATTTTACTTAGCTTAGGAAGGATGTCTACACATTAAAGGCTACAACCTATTTGAATTAGTCCTTTTAGCTACCATATATCCTTCCGAAGCTTCACAAAATCGTTTAAATGTAGCCAAAACATAACAAACAAGACGTCACTGGTACCGGAGTGAATAATGGTAAACGTAGCTATAATGAGAAAATGGAGCGCGGATCTCCGTGGTATTTAAGGGGGGATGGGCGTATATATATTTAAGGGGGGATGGGCGTATATATTTAAGGGGGGATGGGCGTATATATTTAAGGGGGGATGGGCGTATATATTTAAGGGGGGATGGGCGTATATATTTGCTACTTTATGTATATTTTTTATTATCTGTTTTAGTTTCCTCCCTAGACCTCCATCAAGCTTTAATATATACTTAAAAAAAGAAGGAAAAAAACCCAGACCCTCCTAGAAGAAATATTTGTATATTTTTCCATAGAAAAATGTCCGGTTCCTCTCAAATTACAGGCTGGCTATCGCTCGCCAGGAAATAATCGACACCTAAATTACACGAAAAGTCTTAATATTGAGAACAAAATGTGGCGAAAGGTCTTAAAATCGCCAAACTAATAGGTCGAACGTCTTAAAATGTGAAAACTAATGGGGCTAAACATGAGGAACAAGGGGGACCAGAAAAACGACCCATCTTCCCTTAATCACTGCAGTATTTTATGTACGTTAAAATAAACTTCTAAAAGGTGACAAAGTGAACAGATACACCATTTGAGGAGGAGCACTTTATTGACAACGTTCCACCGTGACCTGAACAATCTATCTGCGAAACGATGTCAATAATTTGCTCCTTCTCAAATGGTATGGTGGTGTAATGGTTTAGATGCTTATGTTCTGGGTGTGGTGTTCCGAGTTCGAATCCCGGGAGGATGATATGCTTTCATTAATATATTTAAGTGCATTGGGGTTTGTAATGGAGGATTAATGTTAAGAACGGGGTGTTCCTTAATTTAAATTAGTTTAATTATTACTGTGTTTGTATATTCATGTATTTAATTGTTTATTCATTTAGTTCCTGGTATTATATTGTCTTTGTATTGTCTTTGTATTGTCTTTGTATTGTCTTTGTATTTAATGGTCAGTGTTTAGCTCACTTTAGCGAATCTACTCGAGAGCGAAAATAAATATTGATTTAATTGGCTCGATTTATTTGGTGGATTTCACAGATTTGATGGGGTTGACTGTTTTCACGGAGTTGATTAACTTCTATAGTTCTTGTACCTTCATATTCAACTTTATCAACTTAGAAGAATTGCATAACCATTTGATTTCATTCCATTAGTTTGGCGATCATAAGACGTTTTACCCAAATCAGGTGTCGATTATTTTCTATGCAAGCTACAGCGAGCCTGTAACTTGGAAGAAATCGCCCTTCGGCCGGCACATTCTTCTATCCCTTAACGGAATTGCTTTTACCTAAGCCCGAGTAGCTGCTTGTATTGGCCCAGCGGCCCACATAAATGAGGCTTAAGTAAATGCCCGCCTCCTTGCCCTCAATGTCCAGTCTCGCGGAGCTAAGCGTTTTAACTTTTCCAATCGCCAAAAGAAAAGCTTTCACCAAAGTTCCAAATTCCCCCCACTCCCCCCCCCCCCCCCCCCGGTACAATGTGGTATAAGCGGGCTAAAGGAGGCGTGTGTAGACATGCTCGTAACTTTTGCATATTGGTAAATTGGGGGGCTGTTACGGTAAAAGCTAATGACAATTTTCAGTTGTGTGGATGTGGTAGTTTCTTTGGTCTCCTTTCAACTCTCTCTCTCTCTCTCTCTCTCTCTCTCTCTCTCTCTCTCTCTGTTCTCATCCTCTTCTCCTCTCTCTCTTCAATCCTCTCTCTCTCTGCTCTCTCTCTCTCTCTCTCTCTCTCTCTCTCTCTCTCTCTCTCTCTCTCTCTCTCTCTCTCTCTCAGTATATATATATGCTTGCGTGTTTACCTTTACAAAAAAAAAAAAAAAAAAAAAAAAAAAAAAAAAAAAAATCAAACCCGACAACTATTCTTAGTAGAGCATGAGAGTTTAAGTTTAATAGCGTAAGTTGGTAAGTGAGTAGGGGTGCAGGGGTGCAGGGGGGCGGGGGGGAACGGGGCGAGGGGGGGGGGGGGCGAGGGGGATACTAAGAGCAGCAGAATTAAAATACTAGATTGTTAATAAAGTAAGGGAAGAGAGGTCATATCTGAAGAACTGGGTTTATTTTCAACAAAAACAATAAATTTTACCTGTGCAATAAGCTTAAGGAAGCCCATCTCGCTTTTTTTTTCTCTCCCTCTCTCTTTGGCTTTTATCCATTTGGCCCCATTCAGCCTACTGTTTTAAGACGTTTACCCCCATCAAGGTGTCAATATTTTCCTAGCGAGTGGTAGCGAGCCAGCATATATATATATTTTTGTTTTGACAGCAAGCTAAATTTGTACATTTTTCGATAGAAAAATTTCTCCGGCGAAGCCGGATTTCTCCATAAAATGCTGGCTGGCTATCGCTCGCCAGGAAGAAATCGACACCTGGATGGGGATAAACGTCTTAAAAGAGTTGGCTGAATGGGGCTGAATGGATACAGGCCAGGGAAAGAGAGAAAAGGAGAAAAAGATAAAAAAAAACCCGGTGACCCCCCTTAAGTGAGGCCGATTCCTATTGATTTTCAAGGGCTCAGGTCGAACACTCTCCCTCCCAGTGAAACCATTTTATGTGGTTGCACATGGCCATTTTCGGAGGTCATGGCTCAAGAAACGGGGAATCTTTGCTTTTAACATATTTTTATCATATTCTGGCAACTATTAGACGATTTCATTCAGCTTAGGAAGGACCTCTAGCCATAATATTGCTTCAAACCATCTCAAACAACCCTTTTAACTACCACAGATCATTCGTAAGGTACACAATATCGTCTACATATAGCTAGAACACAATATAACACACGTCGCTAGTACTCATAGGGTTAACACATAATATATACCTTATGAGCATGGTAAAATGTTATATAGACTGTCAATGCTCTACACCCCCTCACAAACCATCACAGAACTAATTGCCGACTTGCGAGTTTCGTTCTATAAGGAAGTTAGAGCTGTAGACATCGATATTTAGCAGAATAACCAGCTATAATACGGTTAAGTAATTATATAAACACATAAAACCCAATTCAACATGCTATTCATCCATCAGAAACCCGCATAATTACTGTATTTGTGTTTAATATCGATGTTTAGAAGCCGAACTTCCTTATAGCCTGAAACTAGCAAGTGGTTAATTCCCCCTTGCTGCAATCAGTAGCTAAGTGGCTTAAAATTACTTTTCTTTACCAATGTTCACAAATCTTGGTTGGTGGATACATCGTTTTAACCAAGTTGTTTTCTTTAACTTTAGGGGATTACTACACAGACATTAAATGGTAACATATTGATTTAATTACTACACAGACATTTAATGGTAACATATTGATTTAATTACTACACAGACATTTAATGGTAACATATTGATTTAATTACTACACAGACATTTAATGGTAACATATTGATTAAATTACTACACAGACATTTAATGGTAACATATTGATTTAATTACTACACAGACATTTAATGGTAACATATTGATTTAATTACTACACAGACATTTAATGGTAACATATTGATCTAGTCCTTTCTAGTATTTACAATATTAATATCTCATCGAAAGCATTTACTCTATTTTTTGTTCATCATATAATAGTTACTCTACTTTTGAATATGTGTTTACTATTTATTTATATGAAATGTATAACCTGTTAATAATGTATAACCTGCTAATAATGTATAACCTGTTAATAATGTATAACCTGCTAATAATGTATAACCTGCTAATAATGTATAACCTGCTAATAATGTATAACTTGCTAATAATGTATAACCTGTTAATAATGTATAACCTGTTAATAATGTATAACCTGCTAATAATGTATAACCTGTTAATAATGTATAACCTGCTAATAATGTATAACCTGCTAATAATGTATAACCTGCTAATAATGTATAACTTGCTAATAATGTATAACCTGTTAATAATGTATAACCTGTTAATAATGCATAACCTGCTAATAATGTATAACCTGCTAATAATGTATAACCTGCTAATAATGTATAACCTGCTAATAATGTATAACTTGCTAATAATGTATAACCTGTTAATAATGTATAACCTGTTAATAATGCATAACCTGCTAATAATGTAGAACCTGCTAATAATGTATAACCTGCTAATAATGTATAACCTGCTAATAATGTATAACCTGCTAATAATGTATAACCTGCTAATAATGTATAACCTGCTAATAATGTATAACTTGCTAATAATGTATAACCTGTTAATAATGTATAACCTGTTAATAATGCATAACCTGCTAATAATGTAGAACCTGCTAATAATGTATAACCTGCTAATAATGTATAACCTGCTAATAATGTATAACCTGTTAATAATGTATAACCTGCTAATAATGTATAACCTGCTAATAATGTATAACCTGCTAATAATGTATAACCTGCTAATAATGTATAACCTGCTAATAATGTATAACCTGCTAATAATGTAGAACCTGCTAATAATGTATAACCTGCTAATAATGTATAACCTGCTAATAATTTGTTTTCCTATGGCCACTTCTTGTGTAGGAAGAAGACAAAAGACCGAGCTGCCTATAATGAGTGTCCCTATACAAATTGAAAGAGTGGCAGATAGCTAAATTCAAGATACGTTAAAATCAAAATGTCTAGACACACGGAGCTTGAAGCAGTTTAAGTCGTAGGATTAGGGAAATCTAGATTGATGGAGAGAGTTCCAGAGTTTATTTGTTGAGTGGAAGAAAGACTGGGAAAATCGGTTTACACTAGGGCTAGAGTTGTACAGAAGAGGGATGGGAATGTATTGAAAGGCGTGTGCCACCTACTCCATAAGGGAGGAGGATACAGTGAGAAAGCTCTGAAGATCATTGAGAGTTGATTGATGGGTACAATATAGATCATATCTATTTCAATTAAGGAGTTAATTCAATACCTTCAATTATCCAGTGTTACATAAATTATCTATATCTTTCGACAATCTAAATATTTGCAATTATTTCTATAACTTTGAGGATTGACCATGTCAATTGTTATTGCAATTTTTCTATTTATTATATATATATATATATTTTTTTCCTATAGACGGATTGAAAATAAACACACACAAACATAGTCACCGGGGGATAAATTGTCATTCAATTTGTTGACCCAATTAAATATAGTTTCCAAATTCCTAAAAGACAAACTAAACTCCTCGGTAAAAATACAGAGAAGGCATTAGCCTAAGAACCCAATTAAACTCACAAAGTCTAATATCCTAAATTCCGATAGAAAAAGGCATCATTCAAATAGGCAAAAACTACACGGGGGAACAGAGGCGCTAAAAGTTTGTGAAGAAAGTCTGAGAAAAAGGTGAAAAAGTTGAATTATGCCAGAGAGTTAGGCTCCAGGGGGGTGTAGTTACCGTGGTGGTGTGCTGGTGTGGTGTGCTGGTGGTGTGGTGTGGAGGTGGTGTGGTGGTATGGTGTGCGGGTGTGGAGTGGGGTGGTGTGGTGTGGAGTGAGGTGTGGTGTAGTGTGGTGTGGTATGGCATATCAGGTGTGTTGTAGTGTGATGTGATCGGGGGTTTGGTGGTGTGGAGTGATGTGGTGAAGCAACTGAGGTGTGGTGTGATGAGGTGGTGTGGGTTTGGTATAGGGGTGATATAGTGTTTTGTGTTGCTAGGTGTGATGGTGGTATTGGTGGTGTAGTGATGTGTGGAGTGAGGTGGGAGTATGTGGTGTTGCGTGGTGTGGTGGGGGTGTGAGCAAGGTATGGTGTGTGGAGTGTAGTGTTAGTTAGTGTAGTTGGAGTGGGGGCATATATTTGCACATGTTTATATATCTTTCTATATGTGTGTTAGTTTCCTTCCTAGACCTCCATCAAGCATAAAAATACACCCCCTAGACCTCCCTTCAAGATTTGTTTTTACAATTTTCGATGTCCCGGCCGAAGACCGGTTCCTCTTAAAATTACAGGCTCGCTATCGCCAGCCAGGAAAAATTCGACAATTAAATGGCACGAAAGGTCTTAATATTGACACATAAATGGGGCGTAAAGTCTTAAAATCGCCAAACTAAAAATGTCAAAACTAATGGGGCTAAAGATAAGGGAGAAGGAAGTCCAGAACAAGCGACCAACTCCCCCTTAATGGGAGATGTTTGATTTTGCTGGGCCGCTTTCTCCCTCATGTTTAGCCTCATTGGTTTTTGAGATTTTAAGACGATCGTTCCATTGGTTTGGCAATTTTAAGACATTTCACCCCTTTCTTTGTCAATATCAAGACCTTTCGTGCTATTTAAGTGTCGATTTTTTCCTGGCGAGCGAGAGCGACCCTATAATTTTAGGAGGAACCGGCCTTCTACCGAAAAATGTACAAACTTATCTTGCAGGGGGTCTTGGGGATGTTATTTTAAGCTTGATGGAGGTCTAGCGAAGAAACTAAAGAATTAAAAAAAAAAAAAAAAAAAAAAAAAAAAAAAAAATAATAATAATAATAATAATAATAATAATATAAATTAAAACATTTAATAACAAACAAACAAATAGAAACTAAATAATACAACAAACGAAAAATAATAGGATAAAATACCAAATATATAACAAAATAGATCCAAAAATAAACTCTCCCCCCTTAACATCATGAACCATAGTTTAGTGTGTTAAAATATAGCTTTGTCTAGTGTAAGCTTGGTGGTGGTTTACGGTAGGGCTTATAGTGGGCTGTGGTAGTTTATGGTAGGTTCAACTGTTATGGGGGGGTGGTAGTTGTTGTTGTTGTTGTTCCCCAGGCTGTCTGGCCGAACAGCCCCAAGGTCTCGAGCAAGGCCAAGGCCATAAACGAGCGCCCCCACAAAATCCTCCCTGCTTACCACTAACAAAGCCCGGGTGACCGAAGCCACTCCAAGGCAGGGAGCTGAGGAAGGTGCGGAAACGCCCGGGAAACCAAAGCCCCACCCAA
>CM064581.1:768465-778465 GCA_032716605.1 Paralithodes platypus
CCCTCTTAACACTATCTGGTGCAACGTCTTAGGGGTTATTATGGTATTTGGTTTCATTATATTTGAGGTTTTTATTTGTTTTAGCCATTTTCGAACAATGGGTTTTTAGTTTACCCGCTAGACTTGGAAAAACGCCTCTCCAAACCCCCTTCAAACTAAAAAGACGTCCGCCAGACCCCCTTCAAGCTAAATGTGTACATTTTTCGGTAGAAAAATGTCCTGGCCAAAGGCCGGTTTTTCCCAAATTGCGGGCTCGCCATCGCTCGCCCAGGAAAAATCGACACCTTATTGGGTTGAAGCATCTTATAATCGCCAAACTGATGCGATGAAACGTCTTTAAATCTCCAAGCTAATGGAGTAAAACAGGGAGGCTCCATATTGGCCCACCCTGCACCTATTAGGGTCAATAGCATAGGTCCTTCTTGAACTGCGTAAAATATTCTAATCTCAGCCAGCATTAAAGGTAAATAGGCGTCATTGGTACTGAAGGGGTTAAATACAGCAATTCAAGTACTGAAGGGGTTAAATACATCAATTCAAGTACTGAAGGGGTTAAATACAGCAATTCAAGTACTGAAGGGGTTAAATACAGCAATTCAAGTACTGAAGGGGTTAAATACAGCAATTCAAGTACTGAAGGGGTTAAATACAGCAATTCAAGTACTGAAGGGGTTAAATACATCAATTCAAGTACTGAAGGGGTTAAATACATCAATTCAAGTACTGAAGGGGTTAAATACATCAATTCAAGTACTGACGGGGTTAAATACATCAATTCAAGTACTGAAGGGGTTAAATACAGCAATTCAAGTACACTCCCCTGCAACAATAATAGCTGGTACCCCCCCCCCCATGAAGGTATGTTCTGGCTTTCACTAGAAGATTTTATTCAGATTAGGAAGGGTATTATGGAAGTCATTCTCACAGATCCCTCTTAAGGGGGGTGACCTGCTTTTTGTTATTTCTGTCCTTTTCTCTCTTTCTCTGGCTTGTATCCATTCGGCCCCATTCAGCCAACTATTTTAAGACGTTTATCCCCATCTAGGTGTCGATTTCTTCCTGGCGAGCGATAGCGAGCCAGCATTATATGAAGAAATCCGGCTTCGCCGGAGACATTTTTCTATCGAAAAATGAACAAATTTAGCCTGCTGTCAAACAAAAATAAAAAATATGCTGGCTCGCTACCGCTCACCAGTAAAAATTTGACACCTGGATGGGGATAAACGTCTTAAAACAGTAGGCTGAATGGGGCCAAATGGATACAAGCCAGAGAAAGATAGAAAAGGACAGAACAAAAACAGGTCACCCCCCCCCCCCTTAAGCTGTACACAACCGTCTACCGAGAGCCAGAATGAACTGTCAGAACGTGTCATAAATAATTAAATAAATAAATAAATAAATAAATTAATAAAACATATAAAAAACTAGATAAATGAATGAGTATGTAAATAAACTGGCCCGTGTGACTCCAGCTTCAATCCAAGTTCCTATTTCATTCTAGGGAGCTAGGAGACTGCCCATCCGTCTCTTCTTGCCCGGAACTCGGTTGTCAGCAGAACTTCCTAATAATGTCAAGCCCTCTTCTATTTAGTTCCATCTACCACCAAACGATTTTATTTTCAATTTAGAACGATAATTAAAAGTGGGAATCAGTGTTAAAATTGTTATCAATATGGCACTTTAAATCCGACCAGCTATTAGTCCAACTTACCACCAAACGAACTTGTCTATTCAGTATTGAATCGATATCAGATACAATTAAATAAAGCTTTCAATCCAATAATTTGATTTTTTTTTGTTCCCAGTTATAACAAATCGAAATATCAGCTTTGGGAGGATATTTTGCAGGTAAAAGGCTAAAACAATTTTCAATACTGCTGGCGAAACAAAACTGGTGCTGGCGACACGGGAGAAGCGCTGATTGACCTGATCCAATCCGGCGGGTATCGGGGAGAACAAGATTGCTTTTTGATGCATATAAACTCCAGAGCCATTCAATTTACGAACCTGTCCTGGTTTGTCTGTCTTTCTCCGTGTCTATTTCGATGTATATCTACCTGTCTGCAGGTATGCTGGTTGTACAGTCATTCAAAAACATTCGTGGACCTCACCGGTTTCAAATTATGAAAGTAGGCTATATCTCTGAAAACGAATTTATGATTGTTCCTTGATTAAATAGTATATTCAAAATATGCTACAGAGGGGCAATGCCTAGTGGGTTAATTGCTCACTAGGTGACGTTCTGAGAGTGAGGGTCCGAGACTTGGAGATGAGGCAGTGAAGCACGAAGGCGAAGCAGATCAATATATATGCGATGGCAAGATGGCAAAGGCAGGTTGCAGCTTCACATGTCTCACTCTCAAGATTGGAACGAGACCTCACGGGCTTCACCGTGTTGAACGGTTGAATGTACAGGCTCTCAGCCTATGCCCGAGAGGGAGTAAGTTGGTATATAGAAAAAAAAAAAAAAAAAGTTACCCACCTAAGTTCTGTTCCTCTCCGTGCTCTACTACATAGATGTATAATTCGCATGATATAATTGCGAGAGTAGTTTGTTGTGCAGTGGCTAACGTATCTCATTAGTCAACGGAAAATAATTAAAAGAAACCACACTCGTAATTCGTTCATACTAGTTATTGTTGACATACATAACATCACGACAAGGAACAAAGCTCATGTGGGCAACTGTACACCAGTATATATACAGTATAGGCCTATATATATATACCGTATATATATATAACCTTTCGCAATCAAAACCCTCCTCGCTCTGGACACAGGATATGAGAACAGGACTCGTGCTATATAGAGCTACCCATATAGAGCTGCCCATATAGAGCTGCCCATATAGAGCTGCCCATATAGAGCTACCCATATAGAGCTGCCCATATAGAGCTGCCCATATAGAGCTGCCCATATAGAGCTGCCCATATAGAGCTGCCCATATAGAGCTGCCCATATAGAGCTGCCCATATAGAGCTGCCCATATAGAGCTGCCCATATAGAGCTGCCCATATAGAGCTGCCCATATAGAGCTACCCATATAGAGCTGCCCATATAGAGCTACCCATATAGAGCTACCCATATAGAGCTGCCCATATAGAGCTACCCATATAGAGCTACCCATATAGAGCTGCCCATATAGAGCTGCCCATATAGAGCTGCCCATATAGAGCTGCCCATATAGAGCTGCCCATATAGTGCTGCCCATATAGAGCTGCCCATATAGAGCTGCCCATATAGAGCTGACCATATATAGCTGCCCATATAGAGCTGCCCATATATAGCTGCCCATATAGAGCTGCCCATATAGAGCTGCCCATATAGAGCTGCCCATATAGACCTGCCCATATAGAGCTGCCCATATAGAGCTACCCATATAGAGCTGCCCATATAGAGCTGCCCATATAGAGCTGCCCATATAGAGCTGCCCATATAGAGCTGCCCATATGACACTCTCTTGATGAATGCTGCTACCTTTAATGTCCTGTACAGCCATAGAAAAGAACGTCCTATCTCTTCCACCAGTACCTATATATATTTTGTTTTCTTTGTTATATGAGTGAGGGAGACAACAGGCAGAACTGCCTGTAGCGAGTGCCTCCACCATAGTTGAAAGAGTAACAGGGCCAAAATCAAGGGACGTTCCAGCCAAAATTCCTGGACACACGGAGTTTGAATATATATATATATATATATATATATATATATATATATATATATATATATATATATATATATATATATATATAATCTTATCAATTTTGATATAGGATTCCGGGAGTGGCTTAACCAAAGGCTTGGGTTCTGACGGTGTGACGGTCGGGAAATTGTTATGTCGCAATCTTGATTACTGTCCTGGGAGGGGAATTAAATAGAGACACAGGCTGTATCACTGTATACGGACAGTTGATATTTAGGCCTGCTAGTTTCTGTAATTATTAAGTGTTAGGAAATCGGCTGCTTGGGGATGACCTACTTTTCCGGGTTAAGATGAACATAGTACAGGTGTGGTTCTCTTACATAAATGTTTCAAAAATGTACACACTCACACACACATACACGCACGCACGCACGCACACACACACCGTACAGTCTGATAAGCAAATATTTGTACAACCCTTAAAAACATACACAAACAAGGCACAGTACAACACACCGGACACACTCACAATTCCACAACCCGTTACATATAATAATATTTGTATAGACCAGCACGAACACACATGTAAGCAAACAGCACACATATTGCAATCATACATGGATTTATCTCCCTTTCTAGCCCCCCCACCCCCCCACATTCACACACCCACACACGCGCACCCACACCCACACACCCACGGCCGCGCGGCTAGCTCAGTGGTACCGTCCCTGCCTGCAACCAAGCAGACCAGGGTTCAAATCTCGTTCAGGTTGATGAAGGTTTTCTGAGACATAGCCGGCGGTTACCATCTCCCTTGAGTAAGGAGATGGATGAATTGTCATTGATGATAATGTTTAGGAAGCGGGACAATACGAGCCAAAAACTCAATTCCTGTCAAACTACGACTATGAATACAATAATTATGAACACACACACACACACACACACACACACACACACACACACACACACACACACACACACACATACACACATACATCCCCCCCCCAACACCCACACACACACACATACACCCCCCCACAACACCCACACACCCACACACACAGACGAACACAGACCCCCCTCCCCCCCCCACACACACACAGACAGACATTCAGACAAACATGCGATCGGTTTTTCCATCCCCCCTAAAGCTTTCAGGCCGAGCGGAAAGAGTACTTAAAATATGATGACTGCAAAACGCTTCTGTACTTGAGGGGAGACGGTCGTTTTTATGGTCCCCTTTCTCCCTCGTGTTTAGTCCCATTATTTTTTTAGATTTTTAGACGTTCGGCCCATTTGTTTGGCGATTTTAAGACCTTTCGTCCCATATCGTTATATATTTTAAGACCTATCGTGCCATTTAGGTGTCGATTTTCTCCTGGCGTGCGATAGCGAGCCTGTAATTGTGGGAGGAATCGGCCTTCGGCCGGGAAATTTTTCTACCGAAAAATGTACAAATTTATCTTGAAGGGGGGTCTAGGGGATGTTTTTTCTAAGTTTGAGGGATGTCTAGCGAGGAAACTAAGAATGTATGAATGAATGAATTATGAAACCAAACAAACAGCCAGTGTCCACTCAAAGTATGATAACTGCAAAACGCTTCGTACTTGCATTGCAGGGCTTTAATGAAATCCGAGGCAAGTTGATTGAAAGTGCTGTGGAGAGGGGGGGGGGGGGGCAGGGGTGTGTGTGAAAAAGTGTAATCGAACAGGAGGTTGGTGTTTTCTGGCGGGGGTCATCTCTCTTGCTCTTTTTTGGTCTTTTTTTATTTTTTTATTCCCGTCTCTCCCACTTTTTCCTTTGTCCTCTACTGGTAATACCTTGTCTGTCTGTCTGTATCACTTGCCCACACGTTTCTATTCACATACACACACACACACACACACACACACACACACACACAAAAAAAGACATGCAGACACACAGACTAGCATATATACACATGTGCAAGAAGACACATATAGTACTACAGTGCACATAAGTTGACTCCCCCCCCCCTCTCTCTCTCTCTCTGCCCCCCTCCCCCATCTCTCTCTCTCTCTCTCTCTCTCTCTCTCTCTCTCTCTCTCTCTCTCTCTCTCTCTGCCCCCCCTCTTCCCCCCCTCCTCTCTCTCTCTCTCTCTCTCCCTCTCTGTCTCTCTCTCTCTGCCCCCCTCTTCCCCCCCTCCCCCATCTATCTCTCTCTCTCTCTCTCACTCTCTCTCTCTCTCCCTCTCTCTGTCTCTCTCTCTCTTCCCCCTTCCCCCCCCCCCTCCCCCATCTATCTCTCTCTCTCTCACTCTCTCTCTCTCTCTCTCCCAATCCATTTAATCACTTCTATGCTAAGTAGGAGCCATTATTGACCCTATCATAAAAGGCTCACAATTATATTCATACAACTATTAACCTTCTCACGTCCTGACGCAATTTTTGAGCCTATTAGGGATAATTTAAAGCCTTTGTTACTGTCAGGGGTATTTATAAACCTTTAGTTTATTTTACTTCAACCCCTGCAGTTGTCTTTGAGTTAGCTGTGGGCAGAAAACTAATTTTGGAGAGGTAATTATAAAAGTGAGAGTAATCTATTTCTTATTGCTAATCTGGCAATCTCTGCGTCATAAGGATGTGAGAGGGTTAATAACACTGGCCGTAAAAAAAAGGTTAAGGGGACAGGGGCTGTTTGTTTGGTCTATTAATTCATGTATTTATCTATGTTTTTTAGTTTCCTCCCTAGACCTCCATCAAGCTTAGAAAAACACCCCCTAGACCTCCCTTTAAGATTGATTTGTACATTTTTTCGGTAGAAAAATGTCCCGGCCAAAGGCTGATTCCTCCTAAAATTTCAGGCTCGCTATCGCTCGCCAGGAAAAAAACGACACCTCAATGGCACGAAGGGTCCTAATGGGTCCTAATATTGACAAAGAAATGGGGTGAAAGGTCATAACATCGCCAAACTAATGGAACCAACATCCTAAAATCTCAAACTAGTGGGGCTAAACAATAAGGAGAAGGGGGTCCAGAGAAACGGTCATCCTCCCCTTAATATTGACAAAGAACTGGGGCAAAAGGTCTGAATGTCGCCAAACTAATGGGGCGAATGTCTTGAAATCTCATAACTAATAGGGCTAAACATAAGGGAGGAGGAGGAGGAGGAGGACTGGAAAAAACAACTGCCTCCCCTTAACTCGGTAAATACACGGGACAGGAAAAAACAACTTCCTCCCCTTAACTCGGTAAATACACGGGACAGGAAAAAACAACTACCTCCCCTTAACTCGGTAAATACACGGGACAGGAAAAAACAACTGCCTTTAACTCGGTAAATACACGGGACAGGAAAAAACAACTGCCTCCCCTTAACTCGGTAAATACACGGGACAGGAAAAAACAACTACCTCCCCTTAACTCGGTAAATACACGGGACAGGAAAAAACAACTGCCTCCCCTTAACTCGGTAAATACACGGGACAGGAAAAAACAACTTCCTCCCCTTAACTCGGTAAATACACGGGACAGGAAAAAACAACTACCTCCCCTTAACTCGGTATGCACGGGATAGCGCCGATAATTGGGGGGAATTATAGGAAGTTTATTACAGTTGTGAGGATGCTGAGAGACCTTCAACACGCAAACACACACGCAGGCACTCTCTCTCTCTCTCTCTCTGTCCCTCTCTCTCTCTCTCTCTCTCTCTCTCTCTCATACACACGCTAAAACTCGCATAACCAATCACACACACGTAAATGCTTTCTCAAACACTCACACACACAAAGTCACACACACAAAGTCACACACACATATTAACGAATGAACTCGCACATACACATGCACAATCTCTCTCTCTCTCTCTCTCTCTCTCTCTCACACACACACCCACACACACACACACACATATATATATATACAGTATATATATAAACACGTATAAACAAACACACACCCACACGAGAACTTTCGTGTCTCTGCATTTAAACACAGCTTTTGTCATAAAGATAAAATTTGTCCTACCTTCCGTAATAGTTTCATGTTTGAGACTTGTTTGGGTCCCTTTGACAGCGATGAAATTATATATATATATATATATATATATATATATATATATATATATATATATATATAATATATCAGCCAATCTGCTCGAAATAGGTTATCTACCTCAAAACGGGAAAGTGCAAATTCGCCAGGTAAGATTAGATAGACTATAATCTGATGCCATAAACAGTAGCCAAACTATCACCAGGCAAAACAAGTACTATATATAATACTTCTCTCCAATACACCTAAATAATAAACACATATATATACAGTATATATATATCTTACCTGTGGCCCAGTGGTTAGAGCACCAGGCTTGCAATCCAGGGACCAAGTATACTCCCCCAAGTAGGACGAGACACATGGGCAGTCTCCTCACACCCGATGCTCTAAGTCAACTGGAAGTAAAGAAACACCTGGGGTTAGTGGACCTTTATAACGTGCCATCCGGAGAGGTAACTGTATTAACATGGACAGTATGGATTAAAGGAAGATGGCGTATTTATTGGCGTATTTATTGGCGTATTTATGTATCTTTTTATTATTATTTTTTGGTTTCCTTCCTAGACCTCCATCAATTATACAAAAAAACACCCGCCCAAGACCCTCCTTCAAGATAAATTTGTATATTTTTCGATAGAAAAATGGCTGGGCCGAAGGCCGATTCCTCTTAAATTACAGGCTCGCTTTCGCTAGCCAGGAAAAAATCGACACCTAAATGACAAGAAAAGTCTTCATATTGACAAAGACATGTGGCGAAAGGTCATAAATTCGCCTAACTAATGGATCGAACGTCTTAAAATTTGACAACTAATAGGGCTAAACATGAGGAAGAAGGGGGACCAGAAAAGCAGCCCATCTCCCCTTAACCATTGTACCACAGGCTCAAATGGGGCAAACATACTGAACTGAGCACCACGGCAAAGTGCATCTTACCGTAGATGCACTAACTTCCATATTATTATGTTCCTTCCAACAACCAACTATACTCCTAAAATCGATTAATGAAATTTACAAACACATGTGGCAGTCCGTGGATTCGAACCCAGGATGCTCAGCTCGAACACAATTGCACAGTCGGCCAAATAAGTGATGTCGCGCCACCGAGTATATTTCGATCGATAATTGGTATCAGCGCTATCTAAGCATTACTTCATCGTTTCGAGTGAGATATACAAATATGTCCCTATCTTGACACACCCTATTCAACATCTGACAGACATTACTACAGCACACAGCATCAAAACGTAATAACAGCGGAGACATGATTTATTTGACCAACTGTACCAGACAGCATCAGAACCATCATAATATCGAACCCTGCCCACCCCGAACCAGAAGAACCATACCTTAATTGATGATAATAAACACCATATGAGGAGGAGCGCATTATTGACAACGCTTCCCATAAAGCTTCATCAGGCCAATGACACAAGCCTTATCCCTAACCCCCAAGCCAACCTATATTTTATCATCGTTCTTAACCCCTACCGACATATGACGCGATGTTGAGCCTATTGGGGATACTTTAAAGCCTTTGTTACCATCAGGGGTATTTAGAAACCTTTAGTTTAGTTACTTCAACCTCTGCAGTTGTCTTTGAGTTAGCTGTGGGCAGAAAACTAATTTTGGAGAGGTAATTACAAGAGTGAGAGAACTCTATTTCTTATTGCTAATATTGGCAACCTCTGCGTCATAAATGCGTGAAAGGGTTAACCCCTACCGTACCAGCGACGTCTTTCTAATATTCTTCTCGCTATATTTCGACGATTAATAGAAGTAATATATATAATAATAATTATATAATAATAATTATAATAATAATAGACAGTAATAGAAGGATCTGTGGTAGTAAGAGCGGTTAAGTGTGAGCGTTCGAAGTCTGTTAATTGATGGTGGCCCCTTTTAAGCTGAATACAATCATCTAACAGTACACGGTAGCTAAAATAAAATGTAAAATACGTCGCCGGTACAGAATAACACAACACCCCAAGTGAAATACGTCGCCGGTACAGAATAACACAACACCCCAAGTGAATTAATGAAAGTATGTGACTCTCCCAGGATTCGAACCCAGGATATCACATACACACATTACACGCTCTAACCGTTACACCATCAAGACACAGGCCTGGTATCCCCAGGAATAGGCGAAACAAATAATGTATGTATTTATGAAAGCAGAACCGGATATACTGGTACCGTTTGGAAATGTAATTAAGGGGAGGTTTTTAGTGTGTTTCCTAGACTTCCATCAAGCTTGTAATTACACCCCCTTGACCCCCTTTCAAGATACATTTTGTACATTTTTCGGTAGAAAAATTTACCGGCCGAAGGCCG
>CM064581.1:783465-798108 GCA_032716605.1 Paralithodes platypus
CTTATAATCTGAAAACCAATGGGGCTAAGCATGAGGAAGAAGGGAGACCATAAAAACGGCCCATCCCTCCTTAAAGCTGCCCAACAGTGTATGTGTGTGTGTGTGTGTGTGCACTTTCTCTCTCTTTCTCACACACACACACTCTCTCTCTCTCTCTCTCTCTCTCTCTCTCTCTCTCTCTCTCTCTCTCTCTCTCTCCCTCGCTCTCTCCGTCTCTCCTCCACAAATCACTGTCTCTGCTAGGGTTCGCACTTGTTCCTCTATCATTCTAATTCGAGGTGATTGGGTGGGAGGTGGGGGGGGTGGGGTCGTTCAGGGGGCATTGGAGAGGGTGGGGGGTGGGGGTTATGGGGTGGGGGAGGGAGAGTTTAGGGGAAGAGGGGGCCCCATTCAGGGTGGTGTTAAGGGTGGGTGGGTGGGGTCAGGGGGAGGGAGTCGTGGTGACATCGAAGGGTAAATGAAAACTGAGAGATCTATTTCGATAGTGACCAGAGGAGAGGGGGAGGGGGGAGTTAAGGGGGGGGGGGGGGGGAGGATAAATTGACACAGAAGGGACGGGGAGATGGAAATATGGAAGGGAGGGAATGTAGGAGGGGAAAGGGTGGGAGGGAAAGTAGGACAGGCAGGGGGGGGGGGGGGGAGAAGAGGGAGGGAGGTTGTATATATTGAAACAGACGGGAGGGGAAGGTGGGAGTATGGAAGGAGGGGAAGGAGGAAGGGAGAGAGGGAGAGAAGGAGGGAAACCAATGGAAGAGAAGAGAAGGGGAGTGAAGAAAGGGGAAGAGGTTAGTAAAGAGGAGAAGTTCAAGAGGAAGGGGAAGGGAGAGAAAGGGAAGAGGGGAGGAAGGAGAGGTGAAGGGATAGAAAGATAAAGGAAGGGAGGCGAGGGGAAGAAAGGGAGAAAAAATTGGATGAAGGGATGAGGAGAGAGGGAGAGAGAGAGAGAGAGAGAGAGAGAGAGAGAGAGAGAGAGAGAGAGAGATAGTAGACTATAGACATTAAAGCAGAAGGAGAGGAAGGGAGGGAAGAGGAGCACATAGAAGTAGAAGAGAGGAACAGGAAAGAGAAGAGAGAGAAGAAGAGGAAGGGAGAATAGCAAATTAAAAGAATAAAGAGAGAGGAATAGAACAGAATAGAAGTGAAAAGGAGAGAAGAGAGGAGAAGAAGAAGGAGAGGGAAAGAAAAGATGAAGAATAAAGTAAGAGAAGAGAGAAGTGGAAGCGAGAGAAACAAATAATAGAAGAGAAAGAGAAAGCAAGCCAAGCGGATCAAGGAAACGAAGAATGAAATAAAAGAGAAAAGGGACAAAAGCGAGGATAAAAAAACAGGGAATATAGAAAAAGGTTATAAAAGAATATATGGCAATGGACGAATAAATATTGAGAGAGTACAAAGGAGTACAAAGGAAATCAAGCAACAACAGATCTAGTGACCCTCCCTAGGCTGCTTGTCCTCCAAAACACTGAGGATCAAGTGTTCAAACAGTGGTTTAGAGTGGGTAAGGGAACATTGGAAAGGGAACTACTGCCCTGGAACTAATGTCCGTGGCAGGATTAGGAAGTTAGTAGGGGACAGATGGGTTAGTAACTGAGGGGGGGATAAAATAAAGTTATTAATTTACAAACGCAGTCAGTCGCGGGTTTGATACGAGATATTTGTCTAAGCGGAGATTAAATGAATCAACGGTGCTGCAGTCTATAACGTCTCGGGGAAGCCCATTCCACAAGTTGACAACTCGATTGAAGAAGAAATTCTTAGATTCGTGCGAGTTAAAAGATTTACCAATAATTTTGCAACCGTTTCCCCGCGTGTAATTAGATTGGTCGATAGTGAAGTACTTACTACAGTTCATATTGTCGATGCCTTTGATGATTTTGAACACTTGAATTAAGTCACCTCTTAATCTGCGCTGGGTTAAAGGAAATAGATTTAATTCTCTAAGACGCTCTTCGTATGGTTTGTTCTTTAGGCTAGGTATCATTTTGGTAATTCTACGTTGAACTCGTTCTAGCTTGTTTATATCTTTTTGGTAGAGAGAGAGAGAGAGAGAGAGAGAGAGAGAGAGAGAGAGAGAGAGAGAGAGAGAGAGAGAGAAAAAACGGAATATAGAAAAAGGTTATAGAAGAATATATAGCAATGGACGAATAAATATTGAGAGAAAGAGAGAGAGAGAGAGAGAGAGAGAGAGAAAAAAACAGGGAATATAGAAAAAGGTTATAGAAGAATATATAGCAATGGACGAATAAATATTGAGAGAGAGAGAGAGAGAGAGAGAGAGAGAGAGAGAGAGAGAGAGAGAGAGTTGAAGTTGATAGGTGTTGAATAAATGAGTGATTTACCAAGTTAGTGTGTGAGTGTATGAGTGAATTAGCGAGTGAGTGAGTAATTAAGTGAGTAAGTGAGTGAGAAAGTGAGTGAGCGTGAATGAGTAATAAGATATAAAGAACAGCGAGAGGAAGGATGGACAACACGAATCAATTAAGGGGAGATCTCCACTTGAGGGATTTTTCTCTTGACTCCTTTCTCCCTCATGTTGAGCCCCATTGTTTTTCTAATTTTAAGACGTTCGACCCATTATTTTGACGATTTTAAGAACTTTCAACCCATTTCTGTCAATTTTAAGACCTTTCGTGCCATTCAGGTGTCGATTTTATCCTGGCGAGCGATAGCGAGCCTGTAATTTAAGAGGAACCGGCTTTCAGCCGGGACATTTTTCTACCGAAAAATGTACAAATTTATCTTGAAAGGGGGTCAAGGGGGTGTAATTTTAAGATTGATGGAGGTCTAGGGAACGAACTAAAAACCTCCCCTTAATGGAGATGGTTCACTTTTTGGTCGATTTTTTAAATTTATGTATTTGTTTCTAGTTTCCTTCCTAGACCTCCATCAAACTTAAAAAAGAACATTCCTTAGCTACCCCTTCTAGATAAATGTGTACATTTTTTGGTAGAAAAATGTCCCGGTTCTCTCGAAATTACAGGCTCACAATCTTTCGCCAGAAAAAAAAAAATCGACACCTAAATAGCACGAAAGGTCTTAATATTGACAAGGAAATGGGGCAGAAAGTCTGTAAATCGACAAAAAAAACTATTGGGGCAAACATCCTAAAACCTGAAAACGAATGGGGCTAAACATGAGGGAGCAGGGGGGGGGGGGGGGGGATCTAGAAAAACGACCCACCATATCTCCCTTTTAAAAAAAAACAAAAAAAAAAAAAAAAAAAAAAATGAGACACCCAGATGCACAAAGAAGAAGATTACACTCGCAAGAAGAAAAGAAGTGAAGTAGGTATAAAAAGTGAGAAACAATCAGAAAAGTACAGAACAAAGGAAAGGGGTAAGAAAGATAATGTGGAATTAAACTGAAGATGAATGTAGACATCAGAAGAAAAACAATTATGGACAAGAAACAAAAATAGATACATAAATAGACACATAAATAGACACATAAATAGACACATAAATAGACACATACATAAATAGACACATAAATAGACACATAAATAGACACATACATAAATAGACACATAAATAGACACATAAATAGACACATACATAAATAGATACATAAATAGACACATAAATAGATACATAAATAGACACATAAATACACATAAATAGATACATAAATAGACACATACATAAAGACACATAAATAGACACATAAATAGATACATAAATAGACACATACATAAATAGATACATAAATACACATAAATAGATACATAAATAGACACATAAATTGATACATAAATAGACACAAATACACATAAATAGATACATAAATAGATAAATGAATAGATAAATAAATAGATACATAAATAGACACATAAATAGATACATAGACACATAAAGATACATTAAATAGCTACATACAGTACATAGACCCACTAAAAACGCGTGTTCATACTATTAATATTTTGTTTCGAGGAACACTAGAGTAACATGGCTTCTATTTATCTGGTGAATACGTCCTTAAAGGTATGAATTGTTTTTTTTTAATCACTCTGTAGAGAGAGAGAGAGAGAGAGAGAGAGAGAGAGAGAGAGAGAGAGAGAGAGAGAGAGCGCTCGAGGTTGAGGGGCCGAGTGGAGGAGGACAGGAGAAAGGAAATGATTGAAAGCGAGAGGAAAGGAAGGAAACTGGAGGGGGCGGGCAGAAGTGGATGTCGAGGAGTGGATGGCAGAGAGGGGATTTTTAAAGTGAAGTAGTTGCTTTAAGCTACACAACATCGTCTAAATATAGCTAGAATAGAATTAAAACGCCGTCGCCGGTTCAGCAGGGGTTAAAGTCGATGTCAAGAAGTAGTTGCTTGAAGTGGATATCCATATGTGGATAATAGAAGTGGATGTCGATAAATGGATATAAAAAGTGGATGTCAAAAATATTGACAGAAAAAGTTAATGTCAACACAATTGAATGTCCAAATATAGCCTAATTAAAGTGAAGGTAAGGAAATGAGGAAGAGAGAGAGAGAGAGAGAGAGAGAGAGAGAGAGAGAGAGAGAGAGAGAGAGAGAGACAAAAAAGGAAATAACACGAATTAAAACGAGAGAGAGAGAGAGGAAGACAGAACAAAATGCTAGATTGTAATAGAGGTGGAATTAGGGTCAAGAGAATGGTAAGGAGATCTGGGAATATGGGGCAGGAAGAGAAAGGGAGAGAGAGTCATAAGAACCCACAAGGAATAGTTAGTGTCTCAGAGAGCTTGCTGTCTATTCCGGGAAGATACTCTAGGGGAGAGAGAGAGAGATATATATATATATATATATATATATATATATATTATAGAGAGAGAGAGAGAGAGAGAGAGAGAGAGAGAGATATATATATATATATATATATATAGAGAGAGAGAGAGAGAGAGAGAGAGAGAGAGAGAGAGAGAGATAATGAAGAGGAATTGTCGTAAGGTGAAGTGAGGGAAAGATGAAAGGATGGGACAGGAAAACATTTATGTCCGTCCAAGGGGAAATGAACGATGGGCGTGTGTGGGTGTATGGAGGTGTGAGGGCTATATCCATTATTATATTATGTTCGGTGCGGTATTTCCTTATCCATACAGATATTATTTTGTCTTTACATTCTCATAATATATATATATATATATATATATATATATATATATATATATATATATATATATATATATATATACAGTATTATAAGCATGCATGCATACATGTACACATACTGCAGGATGGGTTTTGTCAATGTTAGATAAAACTACTGTATTGAACATTGCACACACACACACACACACACACACACACACACACACACACACACACACATTTGTTCTTCCTCTTCCTTGTTTGATGCCCTTGAGAAGGAGATTCGTCTAAAATTGATGTGCTCAGTCATGTCCTAACGATTTCCGTCCATCGTGCGTTTCAGTTTGTGCAACAACCAGAAGTCACAAGGTGCCAAGTCAGCAGCATAAGGAGAATGACAAATGAGTGTAATATTTCTTCCAGCCAAAAATGACTTGAGGGGGTAGTGGTTATTTTTTGGGTCTATATATTTAGTTATATATTAATTTCTTTGCTTCCTCAATAAACCTCAATCAGGCTTAAATAAACCCCCTGTCAAGATAAATGTGTACATTTTTCGCTAGAAAAATTTCCCGGCAGAAGGCCGTTTTCTCCTAAACCTACAGGCTCACTATCGGTCGCCAGGAAAAAATCGACACCTAAATGGCACGAAAGGTCTTGATATCGATACAAAAATGGGGTGACAGGTCTGAAAATCGTCATACTAATGGAACGAACGTCTTTAAATTTCAAAACTAACGGGGCTAAACATAAGGGAGAAGGGGGTCCCTAAAACCGACCCATACCCCTTAATACTGCTGAACGCCGCTGCATGACTGGGCCCATTGTTGTGGTGAAGCAGCCAGGCCACTGTTCGACCGGGTTTCTGTCTCACTGACTCACCCAAAGAACGCATTGTAAGAGAGATTGGCCTTCTTTTCTATGAATGTCATTTTAGTAGCATAATTATCAAACAGGGTAATATTGTATTTCTAATCACGTTGAATTTTAATCCAAAGACCAAATTAGGCCTTAGGGTTGGGTGTGAGAGGGATCTGCCTTATGTGGGCCAATCGGCTTTCTGCAGACTCCCATTTTCTTATGTTATGTTTAAAATATATATCCTGTACCAGTATTGCTGAATGTTTATTGTGGGTATGGATATATTTGAAGGGACACTAAAGAGAGGTTAATGGAACAAGGGCTGGAGGTTGGCTGATCCCTGATACTACAGGGTCTGTACCTCACACTATAGTTTCAATACACCCTGGTTGAAATGTGATTTAATGGTAGTACCTCTGGGTAGTCCCATCCGGGTGGATGGGACTCGTTAGCCTTGGACGGCAATTCATCTAGGGGAGACAACTTTATACAATCCGGGTGGATGGGACTCGTCAGCCTTGGTTGGCAACCTGTCTAGGGGAGTAAACCTGATACAAATCCGTACTGCTTACCTAAGGGTAAGGCAGGTTAGTGGATGAATTAGCCGAACACCACTGTAGAAAAATAGTGCTAACAAGATACACAGAGGGCCTCCGAGTCGGACAGATCCTAAATTGAGTGGTTAATCCTGTAAGTCCTTTACTAAACTGGCTCGGGTTGTCACTCTCAGAGGGACTAGGTCCGCTGGGGGCATCTGTGTATGGCCACCCTCGTAAGGGGAGTAAGGCGTCCGGCAATAGATAGATAGATAGACCTCTGGGGAGAAATCGTGTGTGAACCATTCCTTCCATGGCAAACACACAAACAGCATCACCTTTATGTGCTCTGTATCCAACATTATTTGGGTAGAGCAAAACATTTTATCTTTTACTATATTTCTCACTTCTCAACTTATGCTTCCTCTATCCACATTACTCTACTCTCCTACTTTACTCCAGCTATCATCATCATCATCATCCATTCGTCCCACTACAGCCGTACGCAGAAATAAATGAAAAATTATGAAAACCAAAATAGAACACAATTCGCATATGTCAAAACAACATGGTGTCACATTACGCATATGTCAAAACAACATGGTGTCACATTACGCATATGTCAAAACAACATGGTGTCACATTACGCATATGTCAAAACAGCATGGTGTCACATTACGCATATGTCAAAACAACATGGTGTCACATTACGCATATGTCAAAACAACATGGTGTCACATTACGCATATGTCAAAACAACATGGTGTCACATTACCCAAGATGTTTCCCTTTCATTTATGCATGGCCAACCAGGAGCCATTGAGAAAACCTGTCCACCAAATACACCTGTGAGTCTTATTAGTTCATTGGCCAGGACCTCAAATTGTGTGAATTATTATCAACAGTGAAATATAATCATACTATTTTGATTGTAATAGTAACACACAAGTTCATTTTGAAAAACAAAAACAAAATACTAATAATACTAATATTATGGTATAATGTGGTATAAATAATATATATGCCTATTGACTTTTGCCAATATAGGGACATTTCTTGGGTTTTATTAAATGTTCAATTTTAAGCAAATTATGAAAGAACACTATGTATGTATAATCTCATTTGGTCCAGCATACTTGCAACTAACGACAATGCATCCTATCATCATTATCCTTGGACTCAGATACACAAATCTGCATATACACAGAATAGTAGGCCACATTTGTTATTCTTTATTCACCATTTAGTGCAAGCCCCAACATTCTGCTGAACGATGTAATTGAAGGGGTGTGTATTTGTGAATGTAAATATGAATGGCAGTGTGCGTTTATGCTTGAGTGTATGATTGTATGTGTATGCCTTGTGAGTGGTGATACTGTTGCAGAAGCAAACGTTTCTTATCAGATTACCCTATAAATAATACATTTTCGATGTTCCTATGTGATCCAGAGATAATGATGTAAATTTGAGGCAGTAAGGGATGAACTAATTTAATTAATCAACATTCACAACACGTACATGCATATCACTCTCACACGCATACACCCAGTATATACACACGCATAAATACACAGTACTTTTGCAACAATCTTCCTCAAAATATTGGGACTGTACTGAAGGGTGAACATAATACAAATCAAAGAATAATATACTTTCCTTCTTATAGGATTATGAGCAAGTGGTGATCATTCACATTAGTCAATAATCCGAGTACTCCAGACAATAATCCGAGTACTCCAGACAATAATCCGAGTACTCCAGACAATAGTCCGAGTACTCCAGACAATTGTAACAAACATTTCGAGTTCAACGTTTTTGCGATACAATTGGCAAAGCCTTTGGATTATATGGCCAGGGTGTGTATTTTGTAGTATAATATATATATATGTATATATATATATATATTTATAGAGAGAGAGAGAGAGAGAGAGAGAGAGAGAGAGAGAGAGAGAGAGAGAGAGAGAGAGAGAGAGAGAGAGAGAGAGAGAGAGAGAGAGAGAGAGAGAGAGAGAGAGAGAGACGGTGCCGGTAAAAAATAAAAAAATAAAAAAGAGGATAAAGGGATACAATAAAGCAACACAAAAACCTAGAAGAAACAATACAGAAATTTTTTCGTAGTAAAAAAACAATGGTGATGCAACAATGGAGTCTGTAATTTCATGGAGGGTGGCGCTTGTTCAATAGATAGTTTTTGTACGATTACCAAAACTGAAAGAGAGGGGAGAAGGGAGAATTGGAGAGGGGAAAATATTGGAGAGTGCTTGTATAGTGGTTCATGTGAGAGAGGGGAGAGGGGAGGAGAGCAGGGGAGAGGGGTGAACAGGAGAGACGGGAGAACAGGAGAGGGGGGGGGAGAGGGGAGAAGAGTGGGGTGAAAAGGGAAAACTTATAATGAGAGAAGGATGGGAATCCAGATAAAACAACTAGGCAATTAAAGAGAGAGAGAGAGAGAGAGAGAGAGAGAGAGAGAGAGAGAGAGAGAGAGAGAGAGAGAGAGAGAGAGAGAGAGAGAGAGAGAGAGTGGGGGTGACCAATAACAGACGGATGGGAATGTGTGAGAGTGCTACACAAGGTCTGGAGATAGATACATAGATAGATAGATAGATAGATATAGATAGATAGATAAATAGGTACCGGTAGATATACAGTTAGATACCTAGATAGATATAGATATATAGATGGACAGTTAGATGGCTAAATATATTGATAGGGATAGATAAATAGACAGAGAGAGAGAGAGAGATAGATAGATAGATAGATAGATAGATAGATAGATAGATAGATAGATAGGTAGATAGATAGGGAGATATATAGATAGATAGATAGGGAGAAATATAGATAGATAGGGAGATATATAGATAGATAGATAGGGAGAAATATAGATAGATAGGGAGATATATAGATAGATAGAAAGACGATAGATAGATAGAGAAAGAGACTATAGATAGATAGATAGATAGAGAGACATACTGTATAATTATAAGGAGTGTAATGTAATAACAGGAATTGCAGTGGTAGGTTGAGGTTTAGGGCGGCGGAAAGGTCTATCCTGGCAATAGATGAAGAGAAGGAAGAGGAGGAGGATAAAGAGGAGGAGGAAGAGGAGGAGGAGGAAGAGTACAAAGTACAAAGGAAATCAAGCAACAACAGATCTAGTGACCCTTCTAGGTTGCTTGTCCTCCAAAACACTGAGGATCAAGTGTCCAAACAGTGGTTTAGAGTGGGTAAGGGAACATTGGAAAGGGAATTACTGCCCTGGAACTAATGTCCGTGGCAGGATTAGGAAGTTAGTAGGGGACAGATGGGTTAGTAACTGAGGGGGGGATAAAATAAAGTTATTCATTTACAAACGCAGTCAGTCGCGGGTTTGATGCGAGATATTTGTCTAGGCGGAGTTTAAATGAATCAACGGTGATGCAGTCTATAACGTTTCGGGGAAGCCCATTCCACAAGTTGACAACTCGATTTAAGAAGAAATTCTTAGATTCGTGTGAGTTAAAAGATTTACCAATAATTTTGCAACCGTTTCCCCGCGTGTAATTAGATTGGTCGATAGTGAAGTACTTACTACAGTTCATATTGTCGATGCCATTGATGATTTTGAACACTTGAATTAAGTCACCCTCTTAATCTGCGCTGGGTTAAAGGAAATAGATTTAATTCTCTAAGACGCTCTTCGTATGGTTTGTTCTTTAGGCTAGGTATCATTTTGGTAACTCTACGTTGAACTCGTTCTAGCTTGTTTATATCTTTTTGGTAATAAGGGCACCAGGATTGAACGCAGTATTCCAGAAGAGGGCGGGACTAATGAATTGTAAAGGGTTAGGATAACTTCTTTGGATTTATGCTCAAATGACCTGCCTATAAAGCCAATTATTTTGTTTGCCTTCTTAACAACTTCTGAACATTGTTGACTCGGTTTTAGGTTACTCGATATTGTTACTCCCAGATCGGTTTCTCTGTTTACATTCTTAAGCTGAGTGCCATTCATCGAATAGTTTGCTTTCTCATTTAGGTATCCGATATGTAGTACTTTACATTTATCCGCATTGAAACTCATTTGCCAAATTTGGGCCCAACATGACAATTTATCTAGATTGTGTTGCATATCGTCAACTTGTTCTTTTGAGAGTACGCTATTTGCAATTTTTGTATCGTCAGCAAAAGAGGATGAGGAAGAGGAGCCATAGAAGGAAGGGGAGGAGGGGGAGGTGGTAAAAAAGAGCAGGAATACAAAGGAGAACAAACTGCAACAAACCTATTGGTCCTTACGGGGCAGTTTGGATATCTAATACTATTAATCTATTGACTAGGAGGTAGAGAAAAGGATAGCAAAGAAGAAGGCTCCTCCCCACCCACCTCTCCCTCCAGCTAAAGCTGGCATGGAAAAAAATACCATGTAGTATGGAAAAACTGACTCGGAATTTCGGATAGGACAGGGAGAAAATGAGGTTGATTTGTAATGTAAGCTAACTCTATTACTACAATTATGAAAGGGAACAGGTGTATGAATATACATTGCGGTATGCGTTGTCACTTCGTTGCGCGTTATTTTGAAAGAAACTGTGTTAATTGGGTGTTATTTGCAAAGTATTTATCCAGATGGTTCTTGAATGTTTGGACAGTATTACAGTTTACAATGTTCGAGGGTAGTCTGTTCCAAATATTCACAACACGGTGCAAGGAAGGGGAGCAAAAGGAGGAAGAGGAGGATGAGTAAGAAGAGGAGACATATATAGAGGGAAGGGGAGGAGGAGGAGGAGGTGGTATAAGAAGAGCAGGAGGAGAAGAAGGAAGGGGATAAGTAGAAGGAAGAGGAGGGGAAAGAAAAAGATGGAGAGGTGCAAGAGAAGGAAGAGGAGAAGAAGAAGGAAGAGGAGGAGATGAAGAAATTGAAGGAAGAGGACGATGATGTAGAGGGAGCAGGAGGAATAATGAAGAGTGATGTAGAGAAGGCAAGGTATAAGAAAAAACTGAATAACAGCTGTGTGCTGACATGGAAAATTTGAGTATGTATATATATATATATACTGTACAATGTACATATATACTGTACATGGAGAGAGAGAGAGAGAGAGAGAGAGAGAGAGAGAGAGAGAGAGAGAGAGAGAGAGAGAGTGCGTGAGTGAGAGAGAGAGAGAGAGAGAGAGAGACTCTGTTGGTGGGAGATGAAAGGAGAGAGGGAAAGAGAGATTTGAGAGTAAGTGGACCGAGGAGAAGTGTTATGACTCTGAGATACGAGGAAATCAGACAAGAGAGAGAGAGAGAGAGAGAGAGAGAGAGAGAGAGAGAGGAGCAGAACGAGAGAGAGAGAGAGAGAGAGAGAGAGAGAGAGAGAGAGAGAGAGAGAGAGAGAGAGAGAGAGAGAGAATACGCAACGCTGAAGTACCATTAAAACGATTAGGCCTACATTTAAATTAACATAATGTGTGTATGTATGTATATGTATGTATGTATGTATGTGTATATATATTAGGGCACATACTCCATTGCTGGGGGTGGCCAACTCGAGACTGAGCCCGAACAGAAACCTTTAAAGTTCCAATTCTTAGGGTCCGGGACCACTTTTGCGTTCCCTCGCCTCTGTCTCGTTGAGTAGGAAAATTTTACAAGCGGAGGAGGATTCCTAGCCTCCTGCCCCCATAAGGAAAAGTAGGACAGTAAAAGAGACAGACATAATTGGCTAAGGTTGATTAGAGGATGCCAAACGTCACTCCAGATAGGGCCAGCCCTCACCCAATTATTAACATAATTATCATAATACGAGACCCTAAACTAACCATCAAAAGATACCATACATAGTAGAGCAGTTGTCCACTTGCGTGTTTCAGGCTATAAGGAAGTTGGAGCAGTGGCCATCGATATTTAGCAGAATTATCAGCTAACATACGGCCATAATACATACATAAATACATAATACATAATACATACATAAATACATAATACATACATAATACATACATAAATACATAATACATACATAAATGCATAATACATAATACATACATAATACATAATACATACATAAATACATACATAAATACATAATACATAATATACATAAATACATAATACATACATAAATACATAATA
This sequence comes from Paralithodes platypus, assembly GCA_032716605.1. Classification (NCBI taxonomy): domain Eukaryota; kingdom Metazoa; phylum Arthropoda; class Malacostraca; order Decapoda; family Lithodidae; genus Paralithodes; species Paralithodes platypus. The sequence goes on from CM064581.1 coordinate 796,008, forward strand.
CATACATAAATACATAAAACCAAATTGATCATACTTTTATCCATCAGAAACCTACATAATTATTGCATTTCTCTTTAATATCGATGTTCACGGCACCAACTTCCTTATAGCCTGAAACTCGTAAGTGGTCAATTAGGCAGTCATAAACTACATACAGTAAACTACATGAATTACCATAATATCATGGAGCGCTCTAGTGGACACAGCCATTATTCCTTCTCAAACGGTACTTCTATTTTTTGTTTCAGCAATATATCTAGTACTATTATAAAACAGAAAAAGAAACCAAAGTTTATTATTACTCTCCTCTCTTCGATTGTTCATTGTTTTAATCATCAGTCAGTCACATGCTAGATACATGTAATAATCAATACAATATATATATATATATATATATAAATAAATAAATATATATATTAGGATGTAATACTGTATATCTATATATATATATTATATATATATAATATATTATATATTATATATATATATAATATAGTATAATATATATACCGGGATATATATTACCTGCATTAATTTTTAACATTATTATTTTATCTCTGATATTTGTATTCTTTGTCAGTATAACCAGGACAGGACTCCCCCATCCTCTCCAAACAATCCAATACTCAATACTATTTGAAGGACTCTCTCCCTCTCTCTCTCTCATCTTCTCTTCTATGGTAACGGGTGCGTCTCTTAGGGCAACACACTATCCCCCAATACATATTGTATATTTGTAAATAATGCAACAAGAAAAAACACTTTTGGTGGCAATAAACTTATTATTATTATTATTATTATTATTATTATTATTATCTCTCTCTTGACAACAATGCCCCGTCCTTCCTTCCTGCCTTCCTTTACTCTCTCTCTCTCTCTCTCTCTCTCTCTTGACAACAATCCCTTCCTGCCTTCCTATAATCCCCTCTTCTGACCCAAGCCTTCCTTCCTTAATTCCCTCCATTCTTTTTCATACACATTTCCCAATACCCATTTTCTCTTCTTGAATTTTCTCTTAGTACATTTTGCTTTAAACCACATGGAATTGTTCTTCGCATTAAGTTTTTTTGTCTTCAATTCTATCTACCCCTAAGTGGTTTTACTATTCAATGTCATACTCATTTCCCAATATATATATATTCTCAACTTGAATTGTCTTTAAGTATATTTTGCTTTAAACCAAATGGAATTGTTCTTCGCATTAAGTTTATCCATTGTATCTACCCCTAAGTGATTTTACTATTCTTTTGCATACACATTTCCCAATATATATTCTATCTTCTAGAATTGTCTCTTAGTATATATTTGTTTACATTACAAGAGGTTCTTACTGAATTGAATATGATTTCTTTGGATATAGCTAGAATAAAATATGAGAGCGGTCGCCTGATTGAGAGTGGTCAGATGGAAAGAGAGCAAACAGAAAATAACATGATCCTCAATTCTACGACGAATGTATTATATTTCAGCGCCACAACATGATTCTGTTCAGCTTAAGAATAGCGTCTGGGAACTATAAAACAAAACTAAATATTAAAACGGTAATAATGATGATGATGATGATGATGATAAATAATAATAATAATACAAATAATAATAACAATAATAATAATGTTGTTATTATTATTATTATTATTATTATTATTAGTCAGTGTTAGTATTAATATTATTATTATTAATATTATTAATATGATTATTATTAACAAAAATATATTAAGTGCAAGGGAAGGAGACACTGAGCCCGTGCCCAAATTATAAAAATACTCTGCAACTGATCAGAGGTATATACAAAAAAGGTATAATTATGCTGTCCACTCATTGGGTATATTGACAGTTAAATATTTTCCAATCCTTATGTTCAAGAATATATTATGGTGAACCTGTTAACTACTTGATCATGCCTTCTTTAAATCATTATTATTATTATTATTATTATTATTATTATTATTAGTATTGGTATTGTTTATTATTATTATTATTATTATTATTTATATTTTTTTATTTTTATTATTATTATTTTATTTTTGACAGTGTGCGGGTAAAACAATAAACGCTCTAAACTTGACTACGAATGAAATAAATAAAACACCAATATAAAGGG
>CM064581.1:798208-826490 GCA_032716605.1 Paralithodes platypus
TTGTGTTATCAAACCTTCACTAGTGTGCATAAAAGCCGATTTTTACTCATTTCGCGAATACATACATACGCTTATACATACAACACATTATACATTAATGCCATACACCTTAACTTTCTCGCCACATACCTCTTAGTTTGTTTTTTGTTATATACCGGTACTATATACAGTATATTATATATATAATATTATATATATATATATATATATATATATATATATATATATATATATATATATATATAGGTTCATCCTAAATTACCAAAGCTCGGTATCGCTCACCAGGAAAACATCGATACCTAAATGGCGCAAAAGGTCATATAATCGCCAAAATAGAGTAGCGAAATGTCTTAAAATCTCAACAATAATGAGGCCAAGCATAAGAGAGAGAAAAGGGTTAGGTACGTTTATGTAGTGATAATGATGAAAGGAGACTTGGTGCAGTATTGTTCTTCTTTCTGTTCATAAAATAACATCAAAGCAAATTCTTCTGTTTAAAATAACATTCAAAGCAACTTCTGTTTATAAATAACATCAAATCAACTTCTGTTTATAAATAACATCAACTCAACTTCTTCTGTTTATAAATAACATCAAATCAACTTCTTCTGTTTATAAATAACATCAAATCAACTTCTGTTTATAAATAACATCAAATTAACTTCTGTTTATAAATAACATCAAAGCAACTTCTTCTGTTTATAAATAACATCAAATCAACTTCATCTGTTTATAAATAACATCAAAGCAACTTCTTCTGTTTATAAATAACATCAAAGCAACTTCTTTCTGGTTTATAAATAACATCAAAGCAACTTCTTCTGTTTATAAATAACATCAAAGCAACTTCTTCTGTTTATAAATAACATCAGAGCAACTTCTTCTGTTTATAAATAACATCAAATCAACTTCTTCTGTTTATAAATAAACATCAAGTCTTCTGTTTATAAATAACATCAAATCAATTCTTCTGTTTATAAATAACATCAAATCAACTTCTTCTGTTTATAAATAACATCAAAGCAACTTCTGTTTATAAATAACATCAAAGCAACTTCTTCTGTTTATAAATAACATCAAAGCAAACTTCTTCTGTTTATAAATAACATCAAATCAACTTCTTCTGTTTATAAATAACATCAAAGCAACTTCTTTCTGTTTATAAATAACATCAAAGCAACTTCTTCTGTTTATAAATAACATCAGAGCAACTTCTTCTGTTTTATAAATAACATCAAATTCAACTTCTTCTGTTTATAAATAACATCAAATCAACTTCTTCTGTTTATAAATAACATCAAATCAACTTCTTCTGTTTATAAATAACATCAAATCAACTTCTTCTGTTTATAAATAACATCAAATCAACTTCTTCTGTTTTATAAATAACATCAAAGCAACTTATGTTTATAAATAAACATCAAATCAACTTCTTCTGTTTATAAAATAAACATCAGAGCAACTTCTTCTGTTTATAAATAACATCAAATCAACTTCTTCTGTTTATAAATAACATCAAATCAACTTCCATAGGAGGACGTATATATATTCTCCTGATAGTATAGTATATATAGTAGGCTATATTAAGGGGAGATATCCACTTGAGGGACGTTTTTCTTGACCACTTTCTCCCTCATGTTTAGCCCCGTTGCTTTTAAGATTTTTAAGACATTCGCCCATTAGTTTGGCGATTTTTAAGAATTTTACGCCCCATTTTGTCAATTTTAAGATCTTTCGTGCCATGTTAGGTGTTTGATTTTATCCTGGCGAGGCGATAGCGAGCCTGTAATTAAGAGTAATCGGCCTTCGGCCGGGACATTTTTCTACTGAAACATGTACAAAATTCATCTTGCAAGGGGGGTTTCTGGGGGGGTGACATTTTTAAGCTTGATGAAGGTCTAGGGAAACAAACTAAAAAACCTCTCCTTAACCCTTTCAAGGCTCCAATACGAGTTTTCTGTTTCTATTTCTGGCTACAAGGTAGACGATTTTATTCAGATTAGTAACGGTATATGGAAGTCAACGGGTTGTTTGATTGAGATAGTATTTACCGTACCCTTTTTACTACCTACAAAATCTTACCTAAGCTTCATAAAATCGTCTAATGATAGCCCAATATATACTTGCTTACAAACGCGTCAGAGCTTCAAAGGGTTAAGGGACGATGGTTCACTTTTTTGGACGATTTTGGCATGTATTCATTATTTGTCTAGTTTCCTCCCTAGACCTCCATCGAATTTAAATAAAACATCCATTAGATCCCCCTTCTAGATTAATTTGTATATTTTTCGGTAGAACCATGTCCCGGCCGAAGGCCTGTTCTTCCAACATTACAGGCTCACTATCGTTCGCCAGGGAAAAAAATCGACACCTAAATAACACTAAAGGTCTAAATATTGACGAAAAAATGGGGCCAAAGGTCTTAAAATCGAGTAACTAATGGGGCAAACATCTTAACATCTGAAAACTAATCGGGCTAAACATGAGGGAGAAAGTGGTCCCGAAAACCGGCCCAAATGTCTCCTTAATATATATTCCCCACATACCAAGACCATTCGTCATGCACACAGATGAAGCCGGTGTCAAACAAACGCTTTTTCCGACAATTTTGTCTGGCAATTGTGGTATAGCATCTTCTTAAGTAAAGGTATACAGTACATTAGTTCACTCTCTTTAAGGGGGGTGACCTGCTTTTTGTTATTTCTGTCCTTTTCTCTCTTTCTCTGGCTTGTATCCATTCGGGCCCCATTCAGCCAACTATTTTAAGACGTTTATCCCCATCTAGGTGTCGATTTCTTCCTGGCGAGCGATAGCGAACCAGCATTATATGAAGAAATCCGGCTTCGCCGGAGACATTTTTCTATCGAAAAATGTACAAATTTAGCCTGCTGTCAAACAAAAATAAAAAGTATGCTGGCTCGCTACCGCTCACCAGTAAAAAAATTACACCTGGATGGGGATAAACGTCTTAAAACAGTAGGCTGAATGGGGCCAAATGGATACAAGCCAGAGAAAGATAGAAAAGGACAGAACAAAAACAAGTCACCCCCCCTTAAATAACATACATTCACTCTAGTTCTCGATTCCATTGCCAAAATACCAACAATTAGTATACAAATAAAATTGCTCATTGAAAATTGACGGGAAAAACACACACACACAGACACACACACACACACACACACACACACACACACACACACACACACACACAAAGCCCGTAGCCTAGTAGGTAGAGCTCTCGTCTCACACACGAGGGGTCGGGGGTTCAATCCCCCGGCCGGGCGGAGACAAATTGGGCTTGTCTCCTTTCATGTGTTAGCCTCAGTTCACCTAGCTGTAAATAGGTACCTGGAATAAGTGGACGACTCACAACGTCCCATCTGGGGTTGGCAAAAATGGTACAAGGCGAGATGGGTATCATATGGTTCACCTAAGCTGATGGCTACCCAAGCCTTCGGGCGAGACGGTACCGTCTATAGTGAGAATGGTACCATACAGATCCACCCTAAGCCTTCGTTTCCGTTGTCGCCAATTGGCTAAATACAGACTACACACACATCCACAGCCATTCCAACAGTACATAAAACACTTAACATGCATTTCACGCAATACATTCCCAGTTAAGGAGGCGCGATAATAATGAGCTTAGCTCGCATTGCGTGGATTCCCCTTGACGAACAAGTAACTGAGTAACACACACACTGCTACACATTATGGCAGGGTAGCAACATTTTATACCTCAATCTGTCACACACACACACACACACACACACACACACACACACACGGGTCGCGTTAGCCGAGTAGTCAAGGGTGCTGGGCGCTGACTGACAGGGCGAGGGTTCGAGTGCCCCAGAATCCTAAAGATATTTTCGGCTATCCCGATGGAGAAGATTGTATCATGGTTCCTCCCTAGCCAAGCTGTTTTCCTCTAACAAGTGCTTCTGCGTATGTACTATGATGGGATTTCGGCACCTCACGGTTGCCAAAGGTCGCTGTGACCTCGTAGTTAAGGTAGAATAAGCATTGGACTGTACCTAGGTTAAGGAAAACTCTGTAAATTTTCAGTCTGACGGGTGTAAGTGAACAATAAACCAACCAATAATATTATTATTATTTATTATTGCTATAGATTTTTACACACACTCACACACACACACACATACACATACAGTCACACACACACACACACAACACACACACACATACACTCACACACATACATACACACACACATACACATACACACACATATACACTCACACACACACATACTAACACACTCACACACACACACACACACACACACACACACACACATACACATACACTGTCAGTGAGGCACAGCCCTTGCATCTGCACCGTCAAGCCTTAATTTCCCCTCCCTCATCCCCCTCCGTCACATGCACTCTCTCTCTCTCTCACACACACTCTGTCTCTCACTCACTCTCTCTCACACACTCTCTCTCTCTCACTCTTTCTCTCTCACTCTTTCACACTCTCTCTCTCACACACACACTCTCACTCACACCCACACACTCTCTCTCTCTCTCTCTCTCTCTCTCTCTCTCTCTCTCTCTCTCTCTCTCTCTCTCTCTCTCTCTCTCTCTCTCTCTCTCTCTCTCTCTCTCTCTCTCTCTCTCTCTCTCTCTCTCTCTCTCTCACAAGGATAAATGGTAGCCACTTAATGTTACCATGTGCCTGTCACTGATGGACTAGATCCTATTCATTTAAGTGGAGATGGTTCACTTTTTGGGCGATTCTTGCATGTATTCATTATTTTTGCATGTATTCATTATTTTTCTAGTTTCCTCCCTAGACCTCCATCAAACTTAAAAAAAAGCATCCATTAGATCCTCCTTCTAGATTAATTTGCACATTTTTCGATAGAAAAATGTCCTGGCCGAAGGCCGGTTCTTCCAAAATTTAAGCTCACTTACGTTCGCCAGGAGAAAAAATCGACATATAAATAGCATGAAAGGTCTCAATGATGACGAAGAAATGGGGCGAATGGTCTTAAAATCAACTAACTAATGGGGGAATCATCTTAACATATGAAAACTAATGGGGCTAAACATGAGGAAGAAGGGGAAGCAGGAAACCGGCCCATCTCCCATTAAAGGACGCTCACAAATCTTGCCCACTAACCTCTTTAATCGAAAATGGAACTAGGGTAATTGACTTCTACTGTTTGGGAAGAGTCAGCCAGGGAATAAGTTATGGCAATTTAAAGCCCATTTGCTCTAGCTTTATTGAGTTACAGAAGTTGAGGTCACGATTCCTGGCCTACCTGTAATGAATGGACTATAGTTAATTTAGGGTGGAGGATAGGTAAGCACGCATTGCTTATGTTGATTAGCCGAGAACCTGTCATCTATCTATCTATCTATCTATGTATCTCTCTCTCTCTCTCTCTCTCTATCTATGTATCTCTCTCTCTCTCTCTCTCTCTCTCTCTCTCTCTCTCTCTCTCTCTCTCTCTCTCTCTCTCTATCATCATTGCTATCCTTTCCTTCCACTTTATCTTAGGGTTGCTATCTCTATTAGGATTAAGTCCTGGTCACCTCGCAGGGATCGTAAGATCTGTGTGGCCAGTGTATCTATGTAAATGTGAATCTATGTAAATGTGAATCTATGTAAATCTATCTATCTAAATCTCTCTCTCTCTCTCTCTCTCTCTCTCTCTCTCTCTCTCTCTCTCTCTCTCTCTCTCTCTCTCTCTCTCTCTCTCTCTCTCTCTCTCTCTCTCTCTCTCTCTCTCTCTCTCTCTCTCTCTCTCTCTCTCTCTCTCTCTCTCTCTCTCTCTCTCTCTCTCTCTCTCTCTCTCTCTCTATCTATCTATCGTTCTATCGTTCTATCGTTCTATCTATCTATCTATCTATCTATTCAGTGGCAATGAGAGCCAGAGTGGGATAAAAGCCCATGTTGGGAGAAAGTGAATGCAAGTGATGGAGAGGAAAAAGGATAGAACACAATAATGTCAGCCCTTCCCTTTGCTTATGGGCTTACAGGCATACATTTCCGCGCACGCTAAGGGGGCTACCTGTTTTGTTTATCTTTCTCTCCTGTTCTCTCTTTCTCTGACTTGTATCCATTTGGCCCCATTCAGCCAACTGTTTTAAGACGTTTACCCCCATGCAGGTGTCGATTTCTTCATGGAGAGCGATAGCGAGCCAGCGTTGTAAGGAGAAATCCGGCTTCGCTGTAGAAATTTTTCTATCGAAAAATTTACAAATTTAGCTTGCTGTCAAAACAAAAATATATATATGCTGGCTCGCTACCGCTCGCCAGGAAACTATTGACACCTGGATGGGGGTAAACGTCTTCAAACAGTAGGCTGAATGGGGCCGAATGGATACAAGCCAAAGAGAGAGGGAGAGAAAGAGAAAAAAAAGTGAGGTGGGCTCCCTTAAAGTGTTGACAAAGTTTCATGTTAGAAAATTACCGCTTTTAATCCCCTTATTATAATATCGCCATTTTGTTTTTATTAGATGATTGGTCTTAACTTATGAAAGACAATAGACCTTCCACCGATCCTTCCTAAGCTGCACAGAAGGGTCTAATGGTAGCCGGAATACAGGAAAGCAAGATGTCATCATACTGAAAGGGTTAAGGGGGGATGGTTCACTTTTTGGGCGATCTTTGCATGTATTCATTATTTTTTTAGTTTCCTCCCTAGACCTCCATCAAAAAAAAAAAAAAAAAAAATCCATTAGATCCCCCTTCTAGATCAATGTGTACATTTTTCGGTTAGAAATTTTTTCCGGCAGAAGGTCGGTTCTTCCAACATTACAGGCTCACTATCGTTCGCCAGGGAAACAATTGACACCTAAATAGCACGAAAGGTCTAAATATTGACGAAAGAAATGGGGCGAAAGGTCTTAAAATCGACTAACTAATGGGGCAAACATCTTAACATCTGAAAACTAATGGGCTAAACATGAGGGAGAAAGCGGTCCAGAAAACCGGCCCATCCCCCCTTTAAAGTGGATTGCGAGTGGATGGCAGTGTGGTGATGAAGAGTGCAGAGGTGGAAAGTGCAAAGGTGGAGGAGGAGGGAGGAGGATATCGAAAGTGGATTTGTAGCGGAGTGGAATCAGGCAAGCGGAAATGTGGACACGGAAATCCGATAGAGTGGTGGGATGATTTGGTAGCAGTCAGGGAACAAACAGTAGGTCCTTTTCACTAGATTATTGACTATATAGGATCTCTACTGTTCACTATGTTCTCCCTGTTTGTGAGAACATAATAATGACTTGATATACTTTAGAGATACATAGATTCCGTTGATTCCTGTAGGCCGGGGCATAGTTTTACAATGTACAGTCGCGCTAATAAGTGATGTCTCGGCACCAATTATGTTTTGATCAATAATTGGTATCGGCAATATTTACACATGATTTCTTCTTTATGAGTGAGATATACCAACATGTTCCTACACTTACCCACCCTCTTCAACATCTGACAGACATTGATACAGCACAGAGCGAGCCAAAGGTAATGACAGCGGAGACATGACTTATTAGCGCCACTGTACAAATGTATCTCGAATGGGTCGTTGGTGTGTTATTAACCCTCTCCGACATATGATGCGATTTTGAGCCTATTGGAGATACTTTAACCCCTAAGTGTCGGCGCGCAACATAAGTCGAGTATAATAAATCTGGACTATCTGGCGGCGCTCGACATAGGTCGTGTGGCAATTTCAGCACGTAATGTTGCTGGGAGAGAGAGACAAGTGGTGGCAGGAGAGTAGCGAGCATATGACTGCTCCAGACCACCGCGGCGAACCTACTGACACGAATCCCACCTCCTCCCTCCCTCTCTCACTCGCTACATACGGAATTGTATGGGGAAAGTGCCGAATTACATGCTTTTTGCACTCGCGTTGCGCGGTTGTTGCAAGAAAACTAGCCATCATAAAAGGATCGTTATGGTGTCATTGGAAAGCTCTGTTTCTGCCCTTTCAGGGATAGATACTTGTTTTACGCTCTGGGTCTTATTTAGGCATGAAAATGATCACGTAAACAGCCCTATTTTGGCTAAAAACACCCCGCTGGGCGGTACATATAAATAAACCGCTAGCCCGCTAATCTAGTGTTAAAGCCTTTGTTACCATCAGGGGTATTTAGAAACCTTTAGTTTAGTTACTTCAACCTCTGCAGTTGTCTCTGAGTTAGCAGTGGGGAGAAAACTAATTTTGGAGAGGTAATTATAAGAGTGAGAGAACTCTATTTCTTATTGCTAATCTGGCAACCTCTGCGTCATATGTGCGTGAAAGGGTTAAGGGGGGTGACCTGCTTTGTGTTTATTTCTCTCTTTCTCTGGCTTGTATCTATTCGGCCCCATTCAGCCAACTATTTTAAGACGTTTATTCCCATCTAGGTGCCGATTTCTTCCTGGCGAGCGATAGCGAGCCAGCATTATATGAAGAAATTCGGCTTCGCCGGGGACATTTTTCTATCGAAAAATGTACAAATTTAGCCTGCTGTCAAAAACATTTTAAAAATATGCTGGCTCGCTACCACTCACCAGTAAAACATTGACACCTGGATGGGGATAAACGTCTTAAAAAAGTAGGCTGAATGTGGCCAAATGGATACAAACCAGAGAAAGGGAGAAAAGGAGAGAACAAAAAGTAGGCGGGTGCCCAACCCCGAAAGGGGTTGAAATAGGGGAGCTATCCCCCCGCCAAAGGCGGCTTTCTAGGGCCTTTCCTAGCTGATGCTGAGAGGATTGGGTTCTAGTCATGTGGTGATGGGCTGGTCTATCAGAGTGAGAACTGAGCGATCTCTGCCATACCCATAGCTTACTCTGACTGTTCCTTTTACTTATATATTTTCTAGATCTCAAGTGACGGCGTCTCTTGCGTGGATTGACCTCCTAATCTACCAAGATTGGAAGCCAAAGCGTCATATCTTTCCTTTGCCCCTCAACTTTCTCTTCATAATTGCTGAGGGGCACAGGGCCCTGGGTGGGGCTTTGGTTTCCCGGGCGTTTCCGCACCCTCCTCAGCCCCCCGCCATGGAGTGGCTTCGGTCGCCCAGGCTTTATTGTGGTCGGCGGGGGGGGGGGGGGGGGGGGGGGTCTGTGGGGGCGCTCGGTTATGGCCTTGGCCTTGCTCGGGGCCTTGGGGCTGTTCGGCCAGGCAGCTTGGGGAAAAACAACAACAACAACAACAACAAAAAGCAGGTCACCCCCCTTAAAGATCTAGGGAGCCAACTTAATTCATTGCTAAATATTGAATTTGATGACAAAATAAACATGTAAACCTTTGCTTATTGGAAGGGAGGTTTTTAGTTTGTTTCCTACTCCAGCAATCTTAAAATTTCACCCCCTCGAACCCCTTTCATTTTTTAATTTGTACATGCTTCGGTAGAAAAATTTCCCGGCCGAAGGCCGGTTACCCTTGACACTTAAAGAGCGGGGCCCGACTTAAGTCCGTATCTAAAAAGCAGCAAGTTAGGAGCATTATTAAGGCTTTTAAAGGGTTAAAATCAAGTGAAAATGGCAGGGAGCGCAGCAGGCCACACGGCCGACACCCAGGGCTTACCGCCGCCCACTGACTCACGCTCCCTCTGTTCTCGAGAGGCCGGCAGTGTAGCCAGTAGTGAGCTTAGCTGGAAAAAATATGCCGCTATACGCTAAACTCCCATGTTGGTGGTACCACTGCATCAAAACGACGAGTGCTACGTAGCTCGGTCTGGTCTCATTTTGAAGCTTGTAGCGCCTAGTTTTTTGCTGAATACATTTCTTTTCATGCAGATACTTGATTGATCATTCAGAAGGGTCTGAATATGCCCAAAATAGCCCAAAACACCCCCCCCCCCCCCCCCCGCTAGACGAGGGTTAAATTACAGCTAAATGGCACGAAAGATCTTAAAATTGACAGAATGAGGCGGAAATTCTTAAAATCACCAAACTAATGGGGCAAACATCTTAAAATCTCAGGAGCAATGGGGCTAGACATGAGGGAAAAGGGGGTCAAGAAAAAATTCCCTCAAGTGGAAATCTCCCCTTAAATATGTGAACATGATGATGATGATGATGATGAATGATTGATGATGATGATGATTAATGATGATTGATTATGATTGATGATGATGATGATTGATTGATGATGATTGATGATGATGATGATTGATGATGATGATGAAGCTGTAGGGAAAGGAAGAGATGATTGAAGCATTGACGGGAACTGAAGAGAGAGGGAGAGAGAGAGAGTGAGTTACATAGTTACACACTGCATAGACATCGCGGTCTATACTAGGCAGTCCGGATTTACATATAACCTTGAATTGGGTAAACAGTGTAAAGACAACAAAACAGAAGGCAGAGAGAGAGAGAGATTTACATAGATTTACATATATACACTGGCCACACAAACCTTACGTTCCAAATAAGGAGGTAAAGACTTAATTCTAGTAGAGATGGCATATCCGATAGAAAAGGAAAGTTGAAGGAGAGGATAGAATATAAGAAGGCTCTTTCCCCACCCCCCGGTCCCTCCGGCAATTACCGTACATGAAAAAGCTGGAAGTGATTAACCTAGCTGGGCTTCGAAATCCCCAGAAGGAATTTACAGAAAAGATTGGAAAAAAGCAAGGAAAATGTATGCATCCCTTCGCCTTAGTAGTATGAACATTTTGGGGTTAATTGTATGTATGTATGTATGTATATACTCAGGCACATAACCCATTGCTGGGGGTGGCCGACATGAGATAGAGCCTGAACAGAAACTACATTTAAAGTTCCTATTCTCAGGGTCCGGGACCACTTTCGTGTTCCCTCGCCCCTTTCTCTGTCTCATCGAGTAGGAGTTAATTGGATTGATGCAACCCGTCACCCTTAGTAGTATGTACATTTTTATTGATGATTTTCATAATTATTATTCTTTATTTGTTTATTTACTTATTTTTTTTTTCTTACCCTCTCTTCAGCTGAAACAAATACTTTGAATATTGCTGCCTACTCCATACCAATATTGCTGCCTACTCCATGCCTACTCCATACCAATATCTCTGTGGTATGAGTCTAGATTTGTCTTAAATGTATCTATAGAGGAGCTGTCTATTACTATATTTAGGAGTTTGTTCCATTCATCTGTGAGTAAAGAATTGTTGTTGTATTTAGATTCGCTCTCCTATCTAAAAAAATAAAATAAAAAAAACAAAAAATAAAAATAAAAATCCTCTTGTAGATTACTTACCCTTTCCATTCGTCTAAACATTAGGCTACCATAGAGCAGTTGGCAGTATGTACATGCTTAGATTAATATGCAGTATTCGAGAATGCATAATATATCGTAGGCTTGTGCATAAACCTTTAACTGTCTTGATAGCGTAATGCTTAGTGTGCGAAATTTCGGTGTTAGTATCCTAGGTTCGAGTCCTTGGAGTAACACATGTATTCATTACTTTAATTGATTTCGTTAATTAGGTTTATTTGTAAAGTTAATTGGTGGATTGGTGAAAATAATATGAATTAATGTTATTGAATTCTTTTAGAAATTTAAAACACTATCAATTGACCTCTCATCCTTTGTTTCTTAAAGGTGGGGGCTCATGGGTTGAGGTAAACATGGATAAATAATCGCCAACCTGCATATAATTATCTTGTAAAATGCAATGTCACTGAAATAATTATTAACAATGGTATAAAGGATTTTGCGGATCGTCTATACCGGGTCTGTGACGTCATAGTGACGTCACACCAGTATCCTTAGTCTAGACTGGATGGTGGACTTACACTCCTGTGACGTCACAGGCCCGGTATAGACGATCCACAAAATCCTTTATACCATTGTTAATAATGATTTCAGTGCCATTGCATTTTGCAAGATAATTATGTACAGCTTGGCGATTATCATTCCATGTTTATCTCAACCCATGAGCCCCCACCTTTAAGTGAAAACAGATCAAGTTATTTTGGTCTTTCATCATATGGTTTATTTCTTAATGAAGGTATTAGTTTAGTGGCTCGCCTTTGCACAGATTCCAATTTTTGAACATCCTTTATGAGTCTCTTTGAAATATAAACGCACACAAACATACATATGTGCCTAAATGACCATCCTTTTTAAGGGGAGATCTCCACTTGAGGGATTTTTTTCTTGACTCCTTTCTCCCTCATGTTTAGCCCCATTGCTTTTTATATTATAAAACATTTGCCCCATTAGTTTAGCGATTTTAAGAACTTCACCCCATATTAAGACCTTTCGTGCAATTCAGGTGTCGATTTTATCCTGGCGAGCGATAGTGAGCCTGTAATTTAAGAGGAACCGGCCTTCGGCCGGGAAATTTTTCTACCGAAAAATGTACAAATTTATCTTGAAAGGGACTCCAGGGGGTGTAATTTAAGCTTAATGGAGGTCTAGGGAACAAACTAAACACCTCCCCATAAAATGGTGAGCTTTTCATGATGGAATATGGTCATCAATATTAGGAGGCCCTAATGGCATGTCCGTGTTACCGTAAAATACACATTAGCGTATTTTTGCCCGCCCCAGCGGTAAACATATAGGTGTAATATGTCTGAGTTATGGCCCGGGCCTAGCGGAGTCTGGCACACCTGTCACACCTGGCACACCTGTTACACCTGTTACACCGTCAGAGTTATGGCCCGGGCCTAGCGGAGTCTGGCACACCTGTCACACCTGGCACACCTGTTACACCTGTTACACCGTCAGAGTTATGGCCCGGGCCTAGCGGAGTCTGGCACACCTGTCACACCTGGCACACCTGTTACACCTGTTACACCGTCAGAGTTATGGCCTGGGCCTAGCGGAGTCTGGCACACCTGTCACACCTGGCACACCTGTCACACCTGGCACACCTGGCACACCTGTTACACCTGTTACACCGTCAGAGTTATGGCCCGGGCCTAGCGGAGTCTGGCACACCTGTCACACCTGGCACACCTGTTACACCTGTTACACCGTCAGAGTTATGGCCCGGGCCTAGCGGAGTCTGGCACACCTGTCACACCTGGCACACCTGTTACACCTGTCACACCTGGCACACCTGGCACACCTGTCACACCTGTTACACCTGGCACACCTGTTACACCTGGCACACCTGTTACACCTGGCACACCTGTTACACCTGGCACACCTGTCACACCTGGCACACCTGTTACACCTGTTACACCTGGCACACCTGTTACACCTGTTACACCTGGCACACCTGCTACACCTGTTACACCTGTTACACCCAGCAACAATACTTTTGGGTTTGCGGCTCGTAAATCAATACTTTTCTTCATAGTTACTTTTCATTATTTTCGAGGTAGTTCGTTAGCCTGTATCCACTTTTATATGTGTTTCGGGGTTACGTGTATGAATTTACCTGGCTTTAGTTTATAATATAGATTCTGCATATTTTCTACCCTGTTTATATCCTCTCTCTAATTCTCCACCCATTCTCTCTTTGTCTAACCATATATTTGCTCACGACTGTACTACTCAAAAACTGTGCTTCCGTGCTGACTCCCCCCTGCCTAGGTAAACTCTTCCTTCTTTGTCTCTCCTCTGGAACTCTCTCCCAGAATCAGTCTTTCCCTCCTCCTATGACTTAAATTGCTTCAAATTCCGTGTGTCCAGGCATTTTGGCTCGAACGTTGAGTTTGGCCATATCACTCTTTCAACTGGGGGAGGCACTCGTTACAGGCAGTTCTACCTTTTGTGTCCCTCATACAAATAGAAAAAAACAATCTTCTTATATCCTCTCTCTCATTCTCTACCTATTCTCTCTCTGTATACACCTTTATCCCAAGTGCCTCCTTGTTCTCTCTATTTCCTCTCTCTTCCTCTCTATTTCCTCTCTATTTCCTCTCTCTTCCTCTATTTCCTCTCTATTTCCTCTCTCTTCCTCTATTTCCTCTCTTCCTCTATTTCCTCTCTATTTCCTCTCTTCCTCTCTATTTCCTATCTCTTCCTCTATTTCCTCTCTATTTCCTCTCTCTTCCTCCCTATTTCCTCTCTATTTCCTCTATTCCTCTCTATTCCCTCTATTTCCTCTCTATTTCCTCTATTCCTCTCTCTTCCTCTCTATTCCTCTCTATATCCTCAACTTATATCCTCTCTCTTCATAGCTATATCCTCTCCATATCTCTCCCTATATCTCTCTCTTTTACTCTCCCTATATCCTCTCTCTCTAACTCTCTACCCATTATCTCCCTCTGTGTACACCTCTCTCCCTATATACAGTACACTCTCTTTGTCTCTATACCCTCGCTCTCTTTGTCTCTCCCTCATTCTCTGTCTGTGTACACCACTCCCTCAAGTGCCCCTTTAGCTCTCCTCCCCCTACCTTCATTCCCACACTTGAGCTTAAGGGGACAGTGGCTGCTTTTTTAGCGTAGGCCTATTCATATATTTATTAATTTATTTTGTTAGACATCCCTCAAACTTAGAAAAACATCCCCTAGACCCCCCCCCTCCCCCCTCAAGATAAATGTACATTTTTCGGTAGAAAAAATTTCCGGCCGAAGGCCGGATCCTTCTAAAATTACAGGCTCGCTTTCGCTCGCCGGAAACAAATCGAAACCTAAAGAGCACGAAAGATCTTAATATTGACAAATTAATGGTGTGAAAAGTCTCAAAATCGCCAAACTAACGGAACAAACGTCTTAATATCTCAAAACAAATATGCTAAACATGAGGGAGAAGGGGGTCCAGAAAAAGCGAGTACTACCCCCTTAAACCACCGCATCCTTACTACCAAGGCCTGTCTATTCAGCGAAGGGTTGTTCCGTTTTTGTTTTGTTTTGTGGGCCTCCTCCTCCCTCATGTACAGTCGCGCTAATAAGTGATGTCTCGGCACCAAGTATGTTTTGATCAATAATTAGTATCATCAATATCCAAGCTTCATTTCTTCATATCGAGTGAAATATACAAACATGTTCCTACACTTACCCACCCTATTCAACATCAATACAGCACAGAGCAAGCCAAACGTAATGACAGCTGGGACATGACTTATTAGCGCAACCGTACACTATTGTTTGAGGGTTTTTTCTATGCTATTTACCTTGCCAGACATTGGCTATAGTCTATTCGCTGTAGGTAGGCGACAAATCATGACCTCTAACCTCTGTAACTCAAAAACGACAAGAGTAATCGAGCTAATATTTCTACCATTTGGGAAGAGCCAGTCAAGGAATAGAAGTGGAAACTTACAGCCAATTTGCTCTAGCCCATTTTGAGTTACAGTGTCTAGAGGTCACAATTGTTCGCCTACTTACAGCGAATAGACTACAGTAGACTGGGATTCGGTCGCTCAACACGATCAAGTTTATAGATACAATAGGCGAACCGACACATTCCTTATATAATATTTGTTTTATAGTTTATATATTTATTTATTTTATTGTTTTATTTTGTTTTGCTAGATATTGGCCTTAGGGAACACACCAAGAATTTCTATTATTTCTAGTTCTTTCTTTAACCCGTACTGTGCCGGCGATGTCTTTTATATTTCATTATAGCTCTTATTTAGGCGATTTTGGGCAGTTTAAGAAGGACATGTGGTAGTAGAAATGGTTGAGTGAGATAGTTCGAAGCCTGTTCATTGCTGGAGGCCCTCTTTAAACTGAATACAAGCGTCTAATAATAACCAGAGCAAGGTTAAAATGACGTCCCCGGTACAGAAAGGGTTAACATAATATTCCTATAGGTAGCGCCAACGAACTTGACATTAATCTGGAGCCCTTAACTTCTCATAACTCAAAATCAATGAAAGCAATCGGGCTGCAATTCCTCTCATTTGGGAAGAGTCCATCAGGTAATAGGTGTGAAAATTTACAGCCAGTTTGCTCTAGTCCCTTTTGAGTTACAGAGAGGACAAAGATCAAGATTATTGTCAAGTTCGTTGGCGCTACCTATGGTAAACATGTTCTCCACTCAACTGGGGTTCTTATTTCTAACTTCGTTACTTGCCGACTCCGAAGTCGGAAGGAGTAGTGGGTGGGGAGAGAGCCTTCTGCTTTACTTGTTTTTTTCGCTTTTATAGGTTTAAGGCTGGGCTGCAAAGTCTGTGTAGCCTGTGTATATAATTATGTAATTATGAATCCCTAACCCTAACCTTAAGGGGAGGTTTTTAGTTTGGTCTCTAGATATCCATCAAGCTTAAGATTACACCCCCTTGAGCCCCTTTCAAGATAAATTTGTACATTTTTCGGTAGAAAAATGTCCCGGCTGAAAGCCGGTTCCTCTTAATTACAGGCTCGCTATCGCTCGCCAGGATAAAATCGACACCTAAGTGGCACGAAAGGTCTAAAAATTTACAGAAATGTGTCGAAGGTTCTTAAAATCGTCAAAATAATGGGGCGAACGTCTTAAAATTAGAAAAGCAATGGGGCTAAACATGAGGGAGAAAGGAGTCAAGAAAAAATCCCTCAAGTGGAAATCTCCCCTTATAACCATAACTGTAACTCTCTCTCTCTCTCTCTCTCTCTTTTTCTCTCTCTTTCTCTCTCTCTCTCTCCCTCCCTCCCTCCCTCCCTCCCGTGCTTGCTTGCTTGCTTGCGATGTAAACTGTGGAATATTTGCTTTTAATTTGGCTCCCCGTCCCAGCCAACTCTGCACCAACTCCATCCATATACAGCTGTTTTGGAGGCCGGGTTTTTTTTTTTTTTTTTTTTTTTTTTTTTTTAAAGATCATCGCCGCTATGTACAGTTGCCCACATAAGTTATGTTGTTCCTCGTCTTGATCTTCTGTGTGAAAGTAATTAAGATAGTATGAATGAATCGATGAATTATCCCCTTCCATATAGAAAACCATGCAGTGTAAACAAATTTATGTGGACGACTGTACATGTATATATCGACCAATATAGGCCTAGTCTATTATATATCGACCAATATAGGCCTAGTCTATTATATATCGACCAATATAGGCCTAGTCTATTATATATCGACCAATATAGGCCTAGTCTATTATATGCCAAAACTCTTCATTGTTAAGGGGGCTCACCGGCTTTTTTTTCTTCATCTTTCTCTCCTTTTCTCGCTTTCCCTGGCTTGTATCCATTCGGGCCCATTCAGCCTACTGTTTTAAGACGTTTATCCCCATCCATGTGTCCATTTCTTCCTGGCGAGCGATAGCGAGCCAGCATTGTATGAAGAAACTATCGAAAAATGTACAAATGTAGCTTGCCGTCAAAACAAAAATATATATATGCTGGCTCGCTACTGCTCGCCAGGAAAATATTGACACCTGGATGGGGGTAAACGTCTTAAAACAGTAGGCTGAATGGGGCCGAATGGATACAAGCCAAAGAGAGAGGGAGAGAAAGATAAAAAAAAAAACGAGGTGGGCTCCCTTAACCCCTTCTGTACCAGGGACGTCGTTTAAATTATCTTCCAGCTAAACGCTTTTGTGCAGCCTAAAAAGGAGCTGTGGTAGTGAAAAGGGTTAAGGGGGGTTGACCTGTTTTTGTTCTGTCCTTTTCAATCTTTCTCTGGCTTGTATCCATTTGGCCCCATTCAGCCTACTGTTTAAAGACGTTTATCCCCATCCAGGTGTCAATTTTTTACTGGATACAGCATATTTTGTATTTTTGTTTGACAGCAGGCTAAATTTGTACATTTTTCGATAGAAAAATTTCTCCGGCGAAGCCGGATTTCTTCATATAATGCTGGCTCGCTATCGCTCGCCAGGACGAAATCGACACCTAGATGGGGATAAACGTCTTAAAATAGTTGGCTGAATGGGGCCGAATGGATACAAGCCAGAGAAAGAGAGGAAAGGACAGAAATAACAGAAAGCAGGTCACCCCCTTAAATGAGATAGTTCGAAGCTTGTTATTTGCTGGAGGTTCTTTTGAAACTACAGAACAGCGTCTAAATGTATAGCTCGAATACAATTAAAAAGACGCCGCCGGTACAGAAGGGGTTAACCTCTTCTGTACCGCAGCGTCTTTTTAATTTTCTTCTAGCTATATCTAGACGATTTTGTGCAGCCTGAGAAGGATCTGTGGTAGTAAAAAGGGTTAAGTGAGATCAATTGTAGCCGTTTAACCCCTTCTGTACCAGTGTTGTACTTTCATTCTATTCTGGCAACTGTTAGACGATTTTGTACAGCTTATGAAGGACGTCTACTCATTAAAAGGCTACAGACTATCTCAATTAATCCTTTTAGCTACCATATTTCCTTTCTAAGCTTCATAAAATCGTCTAAATGTAGCTACAATAAAATACAAAAGACGTCCCCGGTACAGAAGGGGTTAATGGGTAGACGTCTTTCATAAGCTGAATAAAATCGTCTAACAGTTGCCATAATATAATACAAAATACGTGGCCGGTACAGAAGGGGTTAAGCACCGCCTGTCTCATAATGTCACGGCCATATGTGAAGCTCGACATATGTGAAGCTCGACATATGTGAACCTCGACATATGTGAACCTCGACATATGTGAACCTCGACATATCAAAAACTATCGAGGAAAATATTGGAGTGATAATAAGTTCCCGTTGCCGTCTAGGTCATCTGCCGCTCATGACCAACCATTAGGCGATATGAAAAACGATGGCTGGTACTTCATATTATTATTATTATTATTCATTTGGGAGGGAGGGGGGGGGGGGGGGTTGGATTTTTATCTTGCCCCTCTTCCTCACGTTAACCCAATTTTATTTGGATATTTTAAGGTATTCGCCCCATTAGTTTGGCGATTTTAAAAATGTTCACCCCATTTCTTGGTTAACATTAAGACCTTTCGTACAATTAATGGGTCGATTTTATTTTCTGGCGAGCGATAGCGAGCCTGTAGTACAGTGGTAACTGGCATCCGGCCGGAGTATTTTTCTATCGAAAAATTTACAAATTTATTCTGAAGGAGGGTCTTACAGTATTTTTTAAGCTTGATAGAGGTCTAGGGAGGAAACTATAGAAGTAATATATAAATATATATTTTTTTAAATATTGTGACTCGCTACCACTCGCCAGGGAAAAAACGACACCTGGATGGGGACAAATGTCTTAAAACAGTAAGCTGAATGGGGCCGAACGGATACAACCCAGAGAGAGAGGGAAACAAAAAAACGAGATGGGCCCCCCTTAAAAAATCAATAATGATAAAATGTGTTAACCAAACGAGCCACTCACTATGTCTGGTGGGCCTGCTGGGTGCCCATTATGTCTGGTGGGCCTGCTGGGTGCCCATTATGTCTGGTGGGTCTGCTGGGTGCCCATTATGTCTGGTGGGCGGGCCTGCTGCTCGGTGCCCATTATGTCTGGTGGCCGGGCCTGCTGGGTGCCCATTATGTCTGGTGGGCGGGCCTGCTGGGTGCCCATTATGTCTGGTGGCCGGGCCTGCTGGGTGCCCATTATGTATGGTGGCCGGGCCTTCTGGGGTGCCCATTATGTCTGGTGGCCGGGCCTGCTGGGTGCCCATTATGTCTGGTGGGCGGGCCTGCTGGGTGCCCATTATGTCTGGTGGGCGGGCCTGCTGGGTGCCCATTATGTCTGGTGGCCGGGCCTGCTGGGTGCCCATTATGTCTGGTGGCCGGCCTGCTGGGTGCCCATTATGTCTGGTGGCCGGGCCTGCTGGGTGCCCATTATGTCTGGTGGGCGGGCCTGCTGGGTGCCCATTATGTCTGGTGGGCGGGCCTGCTGGGTGCCCATTATGTCTGGTGGCCGGGCCTGCTGGGTGCCCATTATGTCTGGTGGCCGGGCCTGCTGGGTGCCCATTATGTCTGGTGGCCGGGCCTGCTGGGTGCCCATTATGTCTGGTGGGCGGGCCTGCTGGGTGCCCATTATGTCTGGTGGCCGGGCCTGCTGGGTGCCCATTATGTCTGGTGGGCGGGCCTGCTGGGTGCCCATTATGTCTGGTGGGCCTGCTGGGTGCCCATTATGTCTGGTGGGCGGGTCGGCTGGGTGCCCATTATGTCTGGTGGGCATGCTGGGTGCCCATTATGTCTGGTGGGCGGGCCGGCTGGGTGCCCATTATGTCTGGTGGGCCTGCTGGGTGCCCATTATGTCTGGTGGGCCTGCTGGGTGCCCATTATGTCTGGTGGGCCTGCTGGGTGCCCATAATGTCTGGTGGCCGGGCCTGCTGTGTGCCAATTATCTGTCATGACTTGACGTGGCACTCCCAATTATTGTCATCTGGGGGTGGTCCTTAATTAATGTGATGGTGTGTGTGTGTGTGTGTGTGTGTGTGTGTGTGTGTATGTGGGTGGATGTGGGGGGGAGGGGGGTGTAATGTGGGTGTGGGTGGATGTGGGGGGGGGGGTGTGGATATGGGGTGTGTGTTTGTGTGTGGGTGGATGTGGGTGTGTGTGTGTGTGGGTGGATGTGGGCGTGTGTGTGTGTGGGGGGGAGGGGGATGTGGGGTGTGTGTGTGGGGGGGGGGGGTGAGTGTGTGTGTGTGTGTGAGAGAGAGAGAGAGAGAAAGAGGTGAGAGTGAGTGAGTGAGATTGAAAGTGAGTGTATGTGAGAGCGAGAGAGAGAGTGTGTGTGTGTGTGTGTGTGTGTGTGTGTGTGTGTGTGAGAGAGATGGAGTTATACAGAGTTATACACATCACACAGACCTTGTGGTCCCTACTAGGTTGTCCGGCCTTAATATTACTAGAGACATGGCCAGTTTATAGTAAAAGAATAGGACAACAACGTAGGAGGCTCTCTGCCCAGGGAAAGTAAGAGAGAGATTTGATTTGAGAGAGAGAGAGAGAGAGAGAGAGAGAGAGAGAGAGAGAGAGAGAGAGAGAGAGAGAGAGAGAGAATACGTGTCATTCAGGTGTCGGTATTTTCCTGGCAAGCGATAGCGAGCCAGCAATATAGGAGGAGCTGGCCTATTTCTACTGAAAAATGCACCAATTTATGCATGTGAGTATCTTTTAAAATTGATGGAGGTCTAGGGAGGAAACTAAATAATAATAATTATAATAATAATAATAATAATAATAATAACATCTAATAAAATAATAATAATATTAAACAAATGATAATAATAATAATAATAATAATAATAATAATAATAAAAGATGCGGATTGTGATAGCTGAGCTGGGGGTTCGAACCAGGGACTCGGAGTTGAGAGTTCACACCGCTCCAGACAGGACACTCGGGCATCTTATTATCAACAATGCAAACTTTAACCACATGATTCTTGTATCTCAGGTTATCGCTTGTGTTCACTTGGATGGTATTTTGTTCACCAGAATGTTTTAGTTATATTTGTGTTTACATAATTATTACGCTCATATTTGGGTATAATTATGTTTCTGCATTAATGTTTACAATCAAATGATGTAGGTGATAACATTCTTAAGGGAGCCCACCTCGCTTTTTTTCTCTTTCTCTCCCTCGCTCTTTTGTTTGTATCCATTTGGCCCCATTCAGCCTACTGTTTTTAGACGTTTACCCCCATTCAGGTGTCAATATTTTCCTGGCGAGCGGTAGCGAGCCAGCATATATATATATATATATATATATTTGTTTTGACAGCAAGCTAAATTTATACCTTTTCGATAGAAAAATTTCTCCGGCAAAGCCTGATTTGTCCATACAAAGCTGGCTTGCTATCGCTCGCCAGGAAGAAATTGACCCCTGGATGGGGATAAACGTCTTAAAACAGTTGGCTGAATGGGGCCGAATGGATACAAGCCAGGGAAAGAGAGAAAAGGAGAGAAAGATAAACAAAAGCCGATGACCCTCCTTAACACAACCCCTGGAGGATCATGCCGCATTTTAGCAGTTCCTTCTGCCTGTTACTAGACGATTGGTTGGTTATTCAGCTTAGGAAGGAACTACAGGTGTTAAAGGGTTATTTAGGATAGTTTTTACCCCATTAACCCATTAACTTAAAGGAAAAAATAAATAATAAAATAGAATGAAATAGAAAATAAAAATAAAAATTGGAAAAATGGGGATTGGGCCTGAGCATATAGATAGATAGATAGATAGATAGATAGAACTTCTAGACTGTATTCGTAACTTGAGTGAAGTCATCTAATGTTAGCCAGAATAAAGTGAAAAGGCTTCCTCGACTACTGAAAGGGTTATTATTGCAATAGTTTTAGTTAGTCTATGTTCAGAGCAAATAACAATTATTAAAGATAATGTTAATATTTACTGAGAAGGTAACATTTTGTATTTTGTATTAACCCCTTCTGTACCGGCGATATCCGTTCAACTTTCTTCTGGCTGCTGTTAGACGATTTTATTCCGTTTAAAGAGGGCCTCCAGGAGTTACCAGGCTTCGAACTACCTCACTTAACCCTGTACACTACCACAGATCCTTCTTAAGCTGCACAAAATCGTCTAAACATTGTAAGAAAACATTCAAAAGACGTCGTCGGCGTAGAAGGGGTTAACCCCTTCTAAACCCAACGACATATTTTTTAGTTTATTCAAGCTATATTTAGACGATGCTGTGCAGTTTGACAAGGATCTGTGGTAGTAAATATGATTAAGTGAGATAGTTCGAAGCCTGTTAGTTGCTGGAAACCCTTTTTAAAATTAATTCAATCGTCTAATAGTAGCTCAAATAAAGTAAACAAATGACGTCGCCGGTACAGAAGGGGTTAAGAACAGTACGCAGAATAGTCATTATTCATCAAATTAAGCCTTCGTCTGCTTAGCTATACATAAAATATTATATTGAATTCATCAAGGTTTCTAAAAGATAAAAATATGTTAATTTTTTTGGTCGATTTTATATATTAATTATTTTTGTGTTTAGTTTCCTCCCTAGACCTTCATCAAACTTAAAAAATAACATTCATTAGATCCCCCTTCTAGATTAATGTGTATATTTTTCGGTAGAAAAATGTTCCGGCAAGCCAGTTCTTACAAAATTACATGAGGGAAAGTTAAGGAGGGGTTGAGAAGGAGGACATTGGAAAAGAAGGAGAGGGAAGGAAGGAAGAAGTTAGACAGAGAGGTGAGGGGGGTTGCCTCAGACTCCCTCTCACACCTCCTTGCCCTTTGGCCAAGCAGCTGACGCTTTACTGACTATGTCACAGATCGTGACATATAGGGTAGAGGGAGGGGGAGAGGGAGGGGGAAAGTTGGAGAGAGAGGGGTGGGTTGCCTCTCTCATTTAATTTAACTTGGGGTTGGTCACCCAGTCCCACCTGGTGATCACTCCAGGTTAGCAAGAGACACCAGTCATCACCCAGATATGGGCAACAACTGGATTTGTTAATTATTATGTTCTCTCCACCAACCAACTTTACCTTTACTTCTAAACTCGATTAATGAAATTAACAAACACATGTGGCAGTCCGGGGATTCGAACCTAGGATGCTCACATCGAAAATCAACACACTTATGCATTGCACCACGAAGACAGTTAAAGAAAGGTGGACAAGCCTACGATTTATTATGCAGTTTCGAATCCTGCATATCAATCTAATCATGTCCACACTTTCCAACTGCGCTATCATAGGCTATGCATCAGAATTCGGTAATAACCTAACCAGTTAACATGTCTAATTGTTGTAGACGGTCCCGTCTAGCTCCCTCAACGTGGAGGGAGTAGAGGCTCGAACTACAGACCTAGCGGTGAGAGATGGTAGTTCTACTCAACACGCTAGCGTTAACTGGCTGATATTATAAACGTTAATGGGTCTATTTAAGCATACTGGTTGTTATTATGATTACTTATCTGTTTATCTATTGCCAGACGGACTGATCCCCGAGGGGGTGGCCGCTAATGAATCTCATCCACGTATCTCTGTCAGTTGGCGTAAATTATTATAATAATAATTATTATTATTAACTATTGTATTATGGATTATCTGTTCTGAGTATAATTGTTCTTAGGTACTATTTGTTTTTATAGTTATATAGGTGTATATGTTATGTTTGATATTACTGTTTATTAATTAAGTCATCAATATATAAATTATATTGTAAAACTTGCAAAATATTCAAACCCAAACTATTATTATTATACTACCAGTACTACTACTACTAATACTAATAATGGTAGTAATAATATTATATTTTTATTTTATTTTCTTAAATATACTTGTGTTTGTATGAAGTTGATAATTAGTAACTTAAGTTGGTCAGCCATCACAGTTTTAGTTACGTTTATATAAGTATCACCGAATTAAACTTAATATTTAATGATCTAAGGAACCTCAGGTTAACAAGTCCCAATCAAACCAAAAAAAACTATTTTCTAAAGGTGTATGTGCAAAAAGTCAGGTCACTTGAAGCTCTGCACGCGTGTTAGCAATTAAATTTGGCTATCATTATTATAGACGATTTTATTGCAGATTTAGGAAGGATCTGTGAGTATTAAAAGGGGTAAATACTAATCCATCAATAAACCTTTTGACTTACCATATACCGTTACTAATCTGAAGAAAATCATCTAATAGTAGCCATAAAAACAGAACATAAATGCGTATTGGAGCTTGAAAGGGTTAATTCTTGATAACAAAACGATCACTGTAGTACATGCTTAGATAGATAGATCCATAGACAGCTAGTTAGCTAGTTAGTTAGATAGATAGATGTAGATAGATATATAGATTGATAGATTGACAAATAGATAGATAAATAGTTAAATTACCACATCAAATTTAAATTACAGAGACAGACAGACACAGATGTTTATATAAACTATGCAACTATCTCTGACTCATCATATGAATAATAATAACGATAATAGTTGTGCTAATAATAATGGATGATTATGTTAAATGATAAACAAATAGGAGCAATAAACATCATATTATAATACCCGTAATCATGATATATTTTAAGCAAAATAAAACTTTGCCTATTAAATCACACTACTAATTAATAACGTTTTCGCAGTTTCATTACGAACATAATACTAATAATAATAATAGATAATAATAGTATATAATGATGACTGATAAAAGATACGTTGCTAGCTACATGAGCTGGTGGTTCGAACAGGGACATGGGTGTGCGGAATTGAAGAGTCACACCGCTCCAGACAGGGACACAAATCGCATCTCCACATCTTATTATCAACCCACTCTAAACCCAAATGCCCAAACAACGTCTGACCCACATGATTCTTTAATCTCAGGTTATCGCTTTTTGTTTTACCATTGGGAACAAATAAACAATTAATACAGATAAATGTTAATAGTGCCACTACTCCCGAGACAACGTCATATTTCTCACTGTATTTGTGATTTAACCCCTTCAGTCACCGGCGACATCTTTTTTCGTTTATGCTAGCTATATTTTAGACGATGTTGTGCAGTTCAACAAGGTATCTGTGGTAGTAAAATATGATTAAGTTGACTAGTTTCGAAGCTGTTAGTTGCTGCTGGAGGACCCCTTTTACCTGTTTTAAAATTAATACAATCGTTTAATGTAGTAAGGCCTAGCTCAAATAAAGTAAACCAAATGACGTCGCCGGTTACAGAAGGGGTTAAGAACAGGTACGCAGAATAGTGCATTATTCATCAAATTAAGGTATTCCTTCGTCGGCTTTCCTATACATAAAAATATATATTGAATTCATCAAGGTTTCCTAAAAGGATAGAAATATGTTTATTTTTTTGGTTCGATTTCATATATTAATTATTGTTGTGTTTAGTTTCCTCCTCGATCCTAGACCTTCATCAACCACACTTAAAAATTAACCATCCAGTAAAGATCCCCCTTCTAGATTAATGTGTCTATTGTTCGGTAGAAAAATGTTCAGCGGCACGCCAGTTCTTACAAAAATTACATGAGGGGACCGTTAAGTAGGGGTTGAGAAGGAGGAAATTGGCAAACAAGAAAGGGAGGGAAGGAAAGGAAGAAGTGTAGACAGAGAGGTGAGTGGATTGGAGGGGTATGCCTCAGACTCCCTCCTCATCCACCTCCTTGCCTTTTGGCCCCAACAGCTGACGCTTTATTACTGGACTATGTCACAGAATCGTGACAGTAATTATAGGGGTAGAGGATGGGGACAAGTTGGAGAGAGAAGGGTGGGTTGTTGCTTAGGTACTCTTGTTTGCTATAGTTATATATGTGTATATATTATGGTTTGATTTTATTTTACGGTTTAGTAATGTATTCATCATAATTATGATATATATTATATTGAAAAACTTGCAAAATATACAAACCAAAACTAGGACAAAGTACACTATAAAGGCCAAAAGAAACTAATCAAAAATACCTATGTGGAAAAAACGCTTAGGCAAAATATAATTATGAAACAATAGAACACAATCCAACACATAGGGTGGTACATCACTACATGAAACAAGTTAATCTGTGTCCCAAGCAGAACTAATCGCACCAATAACAACGCACCTTTTCAAGTATTATATTCCATATTTTATAGTTACTAGTAAGCATAAACAGGTTGCACAGCAATAAAAAGAGCTAGATAATAGATAGATAGATAGATCTATAGATAGACAAACAAATAGGATAGTAGTTTAAATTACCACATCAAAATTATATTACAGAGACAGACAGACACCGATTGTGTTTATAAGAAACTATGCCAAACTTTCTCCGACACATCATAATTATGAATAATAATAACGATAATAGTTGTGCTAATAAAAACGACGATGATTATGGTAAATGATAACAAATAGAGCAATAAAACATCATTATTATAATACCGTAATCATGACGATTTTAATCAAAAATAAACTTTTGATTAAAATAACACTACTAATAGTAACGCTTTTCGAATTTCATTCCGAACATAATCTTAATAAATAAAGGTCAATGTTGTTGTTTAGTTGACCCGACCTTTGTTACTAAAACTCCGCCCCAAACAGTTTTGGGATACCTGCTACTTAGGTGGGAGTGTGGGGCCACTGTTGGGAAGCCCAGGATTTGGCGATGATTTTAGGCCGGAGTTTAGTGGAAATCAGAGACACTTTTGGGTTTACTAAAATTTTCGGCAGAACCTATGTAGTATACGGGGGAGTCGAAAAAAATGGCCGTTTGGGGGCGCTGAAGGAGGCCTCCGATCGAAAAGGTGTATGGAAACGAAAGTTTGTTCGCTAGGCCACCCAAAATGGGGTGCGGATGAGGTCAGATCCAAAATCGGAGGTCATTTAGCTGGCCGAATCGATGGGTCGCCGTGTTAATGAGGCACAGCAGAGGCCGGTGATTATGGTAGTAGTAGCTATTGTGATGATTGTGGGTAGTAGTAGATGCGCTGATTGGGATTATCGGTTAGTAGGTAGTTGGTGGTAGGGAGTGATGGTGATTATGGTGATTACCCTGGCAACGCCGAGATACCCCTGCTCGTAATAATAATAATAATAAATAATGCTAACAGTAATAATAATAATAATAATACATAATATAGAAAAACAAAAAATAACAAGTAATTATTTAACAAACCGGAATTAATAAACAAATATAAACAATTATCCCCATTAATGCTTTGGTTTACGGTTAAGAAAATGTTGTGTTCGAATCTTGCCTTAACCCCTTCAGTATCATTACGCCTTTTTAACTGTGATGGTGGTGTAATGCGTTTAAAGGCTTATGTTCTGGGTTGTAGTGTCGCGAGTTAGAATCCCGGGAGGGCCATATGCATTCTTATAGTTTTTATTAGAAGTGTATTGGGGTTTTGTAATTGAGCTTAATGTTAAGAACGGGGTGTTACTTAATTATGGCCATAATTATATGATGTTAGCAGTTTTCAGAAGGGGACCTATGTTACTAAGATGGTTTATTGAGATCGTATTTACCTATTTGAGTCGTAGACGGTAGATTATAAACGTCTAATGGTCCACCAGAAAGTTATGCTAAGTTACGTTAATGGGTTACGGGCGTATGGTTGCGGGGTTTTTTCACTCGGACCCTTTTCTCCCTAGTGTTTAGCCCCATTCGTTTTGATATTTTAAGACGTTCGGTCTGGCCCATTAATTTGGCGATTTTAAGACCTTTAGCCCCATTTCGTTGTCAATTTTTAATACCTTGCGTGCCATTTAGGTGTTGATTTTTTCTGGCGAAGCGACTACCGACAAAAAAGTTAGGGGGTACTAGGGGATGTTTATTCTAAGCTTAGATAGAGGTCTAGCGAGGGGAAACTAAAAAATATATTAATGAAAACATTAAATTATAGACCCACAAAACAGCCGTCTAACCTGAACGCTGTTAAGTAATATATTTTCATCTGCATATATAATAATCAACCAAAGTTCACGATCTCTCTCTCTCTCTCTCGCGTCTCTCTCCTCTATCCAATAAACATGGCAAGGAGGCAAATTAGTTCCCTGTCATTTCAAAATTACCCATAATTATTGACTAATTTTAAGGTGGCGGGGGTTCGAATACACGCGTACAGCTGGTGGGAAGATCGCACACTGCTC
>CM064581.1:826590-846590 GCA_032716605.1 Paralithodes platypus
TGAAGTAAGAGATGTAAACGGCCGAAAATATGATCAGGGAGGTTGTGTAGAGGATGTTTGGTGAGCGGAAAAACCATCAACCCTCATTTTTTCCCCCTTGGGTGGAGGAGAATATGCACGCACAAGGACGGCCAAAAAAAAAAAAAAACAAAATCCAATTTGAAGCAAGAATTGGACGGTAGTGCGCAAGGGAGGCTTTTGGGGACAAATGCCAACACAGGCGAGCGTTTCTTTGGAACATAAGAGTATTTGACCAAAAAAATGGGCCCCACAGCTACAGGGGGAGGGCGGGAGCTGGTCTTTGGGGGCTGCACCACAGGGGAGGGAAACGAAAAAGAGAGAGAAGGTCAGGACATTAGGGGAAAAGGGAATTCTTAAAACCAAGTCGGAACATGGCAGCTGTTTACCCCCCACTAAGGTCTTTTCAACCACATCAGGAGGGGATGGGACCCCAGGGGACCGTGCTTTCTATTCAAGGCTAGGGCCGGAGAAATCATCACCAGGGGGAAGAAGCCAAAAAAAAAAACAGCCTAGGAAGGGGGGCCCACGGGTCGTAGCCTGGAATTAGGATGCCGTCTTATCTTTTCTCATTGCTCAGATCAGCACTACTATGGCCTGCGGGAAAACTCAGGAAAAAGGTCTGCCACCACAAAAAACCAGTTGACGGTGGGGCCAGAAAAGTAAAGAACTTACGAGGCCAAAGCAGTGGCAGAGGGGTTTGCGCATAGGGAAAACATAGGAAAGGGGAGGAGCTGACTTGAAAAGTTTGCATGGTGTAGAATAGTAGTAAATCTGATGCTTGTGAAAAATAAAAAATATGGGTACCAACTATTAAATATAAGGTGTAAAGGTGGTGGGGAAGGTGGAGGTGGTGATGGTAGTAGTAGTAAAACATGAAAATGTATGGAAAAATTATAAATAAAAAATCAATGGAAGTAGAGGTAAAATTCCAACGGATGATTAATACCTGGAGTGCTTCACCCCCCGGAAAAAATAAAGGGGAAAGGTACCTGAAATGACAAAAAAAACCAAAAAAGTCGGGCGGGCTTGGATGACTGTTCTGAACCTTGGGTTTTAGGGGTCAAAAAGAGGGGAATTTGGCCCAACAGGCTGGAGTGGTTAATTAAAAAAAAAAAACATGAGTAGGAATAGTATTAGTAATAGTTAGAAACCTCTTACAGGGGCCCTCAGTTCAAGGCCCCTCTGCCCCATTTCCCTCTTTTCCAGCCCTCAAAATAAGAATCTTACTTCTAGTCCTCGGTAGCCCTCTTTAATAGCCCGCGTTTAGCCCCTTTGCAGCCCTTAGTAAGAACCTTCTTACCAAAAGCCCCTTCAGTAGGCCTCGTCGAATCCTTTCTTATTTAAGGGCCCCTCCATTAGGTCCCCTCATTCCAGTGACTAGTTAGAAGGCCCTTTGATACCCTATCAGTAGCCCTTTTTTTTTCCTACTCTACAGCCCTCAGTACGGCCCTTCTGTCTATCTTTTAGTTTAGGGGACCTCCCTTACAGCGTTCAGTAGCCTCTTACCATCTTCTTATATTCCTAAATAGTTCCCATCCAGTTTGATTTTATGGCCCCTTTCCAGAGTAAGCTCTATTTCCCATACCCTTAAGGCCCTCAATAGCCCTCCTTCTATCCTTAGTTAAAAAAAAACCTCTTTCAAAAGCCCTCCCAGTAGGCCCTCTTGTACAGGCCCTTAACAACAGCCCCTTCTTTAGCCATTTGGTAAATTCCTCTTTACCTCTTCCCAAGTTAGCCCTCTCCCCAGGGGGGGCCCTTTCCCCTTTCGTCCAGCCCTTAAGTAGACCTTTTACAGGGCCTTCCAGTAAGCCCTCTACTCCCCATTTCCCTCTTTTACAGGCCTCAAAAAAGCCCTCTCTTCCAAGGCCCTCTTCCCCAGCCCTTTTTCAGCCCTTCTCATCCCTCAAATTTTTACAATTCTTCACTGCCGCCTTACAACAGTTTTTTCCAGGTTGCCTATGCCTTCACTTTCACCCACCCTTTCTAATAGGGCAAATTAAAGGGGGAAGGTCCACACAAAAAACTGTCCTTTCATTTATAGGGGAAGTCAACCAAACTGTCCTTTCATTTTCGCTGTATTGCTTATTTATTTGTTAATTTATATGTTTTGTTTTAAGTTTTTCAGTTTCCTCCCTAGACCTCCATCAAGCTTAATAAAACCCCCCCTAAACCCCCTTTGTAGATAAATGTGTACATTTTTCTACCGAAAAATATCCCGGCCAAAGGCCGCCTCCTCCTACAATTACAGGCTCGCTTTTATCGTTTTTCCCGCCCCAGGAAAAAAAAAAATCCGGACCAACCTTTAAAATGGCACGACATGCGTTCCTTAATATTGAGAAAGAAAGAAAAAGGGGCGAAAGGTCTTAAAAAAAATCGCCCAAAAACTAAATGGGTCGTTCGGAAAACTTCTAAAAATTCTAAAGGGGGGAATATAGGGGGGGACAACCTGGATGGAAGGATAAAAGTCTTTACAAAAAAAAAAACAGTGGGCTTTGCTGAATGGGGCCGAATGGATCAAAGCAGAAGAAAGAGAGAAAAAAAAAGGAAAAAGAGAAAAAAAAAAAAAGAAAAGGGGGACAAAAAGGCGGCGGGTGTTGTGATGCCCCGGGCTTACGTAATCCCAACCTGTTCCCGTCTTAGTTTTAAAGGATAGGTTAACCGGTGGACCTCCCTAAGTGGAACAGCCGGCCTTCTTCCAGCCCTTTTGGTTCCTCTTTCAAGGGCCAATTATTTTTTACTATACCTTCATCCAGAGCCGTCTATAGGGAGAGTGTCGTGGGGAGTGATACAATGGGAACGGATTTTAACAATGCGAATTTTTATGGATAATTTTCATGTTTTGTTTCATGTTTTATTTCATGTCTATTTTCAGTTTTTTTTATTTCATGTCTATTTTCATGGGGGTCTAATTTTCATGTTTATTTCCTGCTTAATTTCATGGTTTATTGTCATGTCTATTTCATGGTTTAGTTTCATGGTTTAATTTCATTGGTTATTTCATGGGTCTCTTTCAATGTTTATTTCATGTTTATTTCATGTTTATTTCATTGTTATTTTCATGTTTATTTTTCATGTCTAGTTTGTCATGTTTATTTCATGTTTATTTCATGTTTATTTCATGTTTATTTCATGTTTATTTCATGTTTATTTCATGTTTATTTCATGTTTATTTCATGTTTATTTTATTTATTGTATTTGTTTGTAATTATTCTTCCTTCTCATATTCATCCCAGTCTTTAAGGGGAGATTTCCACTTGAGGGATTTTTTTCTGGATCCCTTTCTCCCTCATGTTTAGCCCCATTGATTTTGAGATTTTAAGACGTTCGCCCCATTATTTTGGACGATTTTTAAAAACTTTCGCCCCATTTATGTCAATTTTAAAATCTTTCGTGCCATTTAGGTGTCGATTTTTTTCCTGGGAAGCGATAGCGAGACTGTATTTAAGGAGGAACCGGCCTTTCGGGCCGGGATTTGTTCTACCGAAAAATGTACAAATTTATCTTGAAAGGGGGTCAAGGGGGTGTAATTTCAAGCTTGATGGAAGTCTAGGAAACACACTAAAAACCTCCCCTTAAACCACATTGTTCCGGTTTGACACTCTGCTCTATTCTATGTTTACATTGATTATCTGGCTTCATGATTTAAGGGGGGATGGACCGGTTTTCTGGACCACTTTCTCCCTCATGTTTAGCCCCATTAGTTTTCAGATGTTAAGATGTTTTTTGCCCCATTTAGTTGGCGATTTAAGACCTTTCGCCCCATTTTTCTTCGTCCAAAGATTTAAGACCTTTCGTGCCTATTTTAAAGGTGTAATTTTTTCCATGGCGAAAAAACGATAGTGAGCCTGTAATGTTGGAAGAACGGACCCTTTTGGCCGGGAAAATTTTTTTTCTACCGAAAAATGTACAAATTAATCTAGAAGGGGGATCTAACGGATGTTTTTTTAAATTTGATGGAGGTCTAGGGAGGAAACTAGAAAAATAATGAATATATGCAAAAATCGCCCAAAACGTGAACCATCCTCCCTTAAGGGGAGATGGGCCATTTTCTTCCTCGTGTTAAGCCCCACTAGTTTTGATATTTTAAGACGTTCGGCCCATTAGTTCGGCGATTTTAACACCTTTCGCCCCATTTCATTGTCAATGTTTAGACCGCTTTCGTGCTATTTAAGTGTCGATTTTTTTCCTGGCGAGTGACAGAGAGCCTGTAATTTTTTCCTGGCGAGTGATAAGAGAGCCTGTAATTTTTTCCTGGCGAGTGATAGAACCTGTAATTTTTAGAGGAATCGGCCTTCAGCCGGGACATTTTTTTTACCGAAAAATGTACAAATTTATCTTGAAAGGGGGGGGGGGGGGGTCTAGGGGGCTTTTGTCTAAGCTTGATGGAGGTCTAGCGAGGAAACTAAAAAATATATGAATAAATGAATTACTAGAAAAAGAAAAAAAAAACAGTCACTAGCACCTTAACCCCTTCTGTTACCCAGCAGGCGAAAGTCTTCCTCCAATTTATTTGTATGGTCTAGCTACTGGTTTTATGGTTTTAGTTTTTTGTTATGGTCTAAGCTACGGGTTTATTGTCTGAGCGGACTGTGATTTGTTTAATGGTCCCCCGCTACTGTTATGGTCTAGCCTAACTGTTATGTCTAGCTTATGTTTATGTTCCTAGCTAATGTTTATATGTCTAGCTACCTGTTTAATGTCTAGCTACTGTTATGTCTAGCTAGTTTTATGTTCTAGCTTTACTGTTATGTCTAGCTACTGTTATGTCTAGCTACTGTTATGTCTAGCTACTGTTATGTCTAGCTACTGTTATGTCTAGCTACTGTTATGTCTAGCTAATCCTATGTCTGCTAATGTTATGTCCTAGCTACTGTTATTTCTAGCTACTTTATAGCTACTGTTATGTGTACTACTGTTATGGTCCTAGCTACTGTTATGTCTAGCTACTGTTTTATGGTCCCCTACTGTTATGTCTAGCTACTGTTATGTCTAGCTACTGTTATGTCTAGCTACTGTTATGTCTAGCTACTGTTATGTCTAGCTACTGTTATGTCTAGCTACTGTTAGACAATGGTATGCAGCTTACAAAGGGACCCCAGCCATTAACAGGCTTCGAACGATCTCACGTAACCCATTATACCACCACAGATCATTCTTAAACTGCACAAAATCCTCTAAAAATATAGCTAGATTAAAATGAAAGAGACGTCGCCGGTACAGAAGTGTTTAATCGTAAAATCGTCTATGAATGATATGATTCAAGAGAACTTTCCGATTTTTATTTATTTTTTATTTTTTTTGAGACAATGAACGGAGGAAGGAAAAACACAGATAAAACAAAAAGGTCCATGTGCCTTATATAAGAATATGAATATAAGAATAAAGGCTCTTTCATCACTTCGATACATTGTACTCTCTCTCTCTCTCTCTCTCCATTAGCTCCAGGGCAGTAAAGTTTTTTGTTTTGTGTCCCTTCCAATTTTCCCTTACCCACCCTCTAAACCCACTGTTTTAGGGACCACTTAATCCTTAGTGGGTGTTTTGGGGACAAAGGCCAGGGGGGCCTAGAGGGATCACTAGATATGTTGTTGCTTGATTTCCTGTGTACTATATCTACGCTAGTCATTAGCTAAGTGGGTGAAGGCAGCTCTCTCTCTCTCTCTCTCTCTCTCTCATATTCCCCTCTTCTCTTTCCCTGTTATCAAATCCATTCCACTTCTTCATTCTTCTTCCCCTCTCTCTCTCCTCCTCTCTCCTCTCTTCGCTCTTCTCCTTCCTTAGTTCCGCCGCCCTCTTCTGGGAATAACGGCGTTCAATCCTTGGTGCCCTTTAATTTACCAAAAAGTAAAAAAAAATAAAAAACAAGCTAGAAAAAAAACGAGTTTCAACGTAGAGGTTTTTGACCAAAATGATTTTTACCTACAGCCTAAAAAGAAAAAACAAAACAAAAACCCCATTAACGGGAAAGAAAAGCGTCTTAAGGAGAAATTTAAAAATTCTATTTCCTTTAACCCAGCGCAGGAATTAAGAGGCGGACTTAATTCAAGTGTTTCAAATCATCAAAGGCATCGACATATAAAAACTGTAGTAAGTACTTCACTATCGACCAATCTAATTACACGCGGGGAAAACGGTTGCAAAATTATTGGTAAATCTTTTAACTCGCACGAATCTAAGAATTTTTCTTCTTATCAATCGAGTTTTTCAACTTGTGGAATGGGCCTTTTTCCCCGCAAAACGTTATTAGGGGGGGGACGCCATTCACCGTGGATTTCATTTTAAAAAACTTCCCCGCCCTAGACAAATATCTCGCATCAAAACCCGCGACCCTGGAAAACGACTGCGTTTGTACAAATGGAATAACTTTAATTTTTAATCCCCCCCTCAGTTTACTAACCCATCCTGTCCCCTTTACTAACTTCCTAATCCCTGCCCACGGACAATTAGTTTTCCAGGGCAGTAATTCCCCTTTTTTCCAATGATCCCCCCGTACCCAACTCTAAACCACCAATGTTTGGACCCATTGATCCTCAGGTGGTTTTTTTTGGAGGACAAAAGCCCAAAAAACCCCTAGAAGGGTTCACTGGATCTGTTGTTGTTGCTGATTTTCCTTTGTTTGTAACTCCCCTTTGTACTTTACTC
Source organism: Paralithodes platypus (assembly GCA_032716605.1). Classification (NCBI taxonomy): domain Eukaryota; kingdom Metazoa; phylum Arthropoda; class Malacostraca; order Decapoda; family Lithodidae; genus Paralithodes; species Paralithodes platypus. The sequence goes on from CM064581.1 coordinate 833,254, forward strand.
TTCCTCTCTATCCATATTACCCCCTCTTCTTTTTCCCTGTTAATCATCATTCACTCTTCCATTCTCTCTTCTCTATAATCTCTCTCTCCCTAGTCTCTCTCTCTCCCCACTCTCTTTTCTCTCTCTCTCTCCTGCGCCTCTCATATTCCCCTCCTTTCTTTCCCTGTTATCATCTTCACTCTTCCCCATTTTCTTCTCTCTCTCTCTCTCTCTCTCTCTCTCTCTCTCATATTCCCCTCTTCTCTTTCCCTGTTATCATCATTCACTCTTCATTCTCTCTCTCTCTCTCTCTCTCTCTCTCTCTCTCTCTCATATTCCCCTCTTCTCTTTCCGTTATCATCATTCACTCTTTATTCTCCTTTGCTTCTCTTCCGTTCTCCCCTCCACCTTACTTAACATTCCTTTCAGTCCTTCTTCTTAAAATACATATGCTGTTCTCTGCCCTTTCAATCTCTCCCGCTCTCTCTCTCTCTCTGTTTGTCTCTCTCTCTCTCTCTCTCTCTCTCTTTCACTCTCTCTCTCCCTCTCCCTCTCCCTCTCGCTCTCTCGCTCTCTCTCATTGAAAGAAAGCAAAGGGTAGTCATAAACGGTAAAGCATCGAAATGGATCAATGTAACTAGCGGGGTACCCCAGGGATCGGTTGTAGGGCCAGTTATCTTCCTATTATATACTATACTGTATATGACATTGATGAGGGCCTCACCTGTACAATCTCAAATTTACGGACAATACAAAAATTGCAAATACTGTACTCTCAAACGAACATGTAGAATATATGCAAAATAACAGATTAGCTGTCATGCTCGGCTAAAATTTGCCAAGTGAGTTTTAATGCGGATAAATGTAAAGTACTCCATATCGGGACCCGAAATGAGAAAGCAAACTATTCAATGAATGGCACTCAGCTTAACAGTATAGACAGAGAAACTGATTTGGGAGTAACAATATGGAGTAACCAAAAACCCAGTCAACAATGTTCAGAAGTTGTTAAGAAGGCAAATACAATAATTGGCTTCATAGGCAGGTCATTCCAGCATAAATCCAAAGATGTAATCTTCACACTTTACAATTCCATAGTCCGTCCTCTTCTGGAATATTGCGTTCAATCCTGGTGCCCTTACTACAAAATAGATAGAGATAAACTTGAACGAGTTCAAGAGTTCAACGTAGAGTTACCAAAATTATACCTAATCTAAGAAGCAAACCATACAAGGAGCGCCTTGTAATAAGTACTTTACGATCGACCAATCAAACTACACGCAGGGAAATGGTTGCAAAATTATTGGTAAATCTTTTAACTCGCACAAGTCTAAGAATTTATTCTTCAATCGAGTTGTGAACTTGTGGAATGGGCTTCTTCGAGATGTTATAGACTGCAGCACCGTTGATTCCCTTAACACTTTGGCTGTGGGCATATTTCCGCCATATTACGTCTCATTCAGGCACTCCTGATTGATTAGGCTAGTGTCTGAATGAAATTAAATGTATTCAGCCGAAAACTACATTTGCCTTTGGCAGCACTGTATATCTCGTGAAACTCTGACTCAGAGCCCTCAGTGCAGTGGCCGCCTGGCTGGGGGAAGGACGTATGACCTGTCGCGGTCCCGCTCCCTCCCACTCGATTCTACAGGCTTTAAAAGCCTGTAAATTGCTGTAAATTGCCATGGCATTCGGGAACATATCCCGCAGGCAATGGGTTAAACATCCCCTAGACAAGCATCTCACCTTAAACCAGCATTTGTAAATGAATGACTTGTTTTTCAGATACATCGCGGATCACTTGTAGCTGTGGTATGTTATTAACACAAATTGTTCCCTACTAACATCTCCTAACCCAGCCAAGGACATTGGTCTTAGTGCAGTGCTTCCCTTTCCAATTGTCCCTTACCCACTTTGAACCACTATTGGACACTTTGAACAGCAGTGATTTAGAGGGCAAGCAATCTCGAGGGGTCGCTAGACCTGTTGTTGCTTGACTTCCTTCGTACTCCTTTGTACTCTCTCTCTCCTATACTCTACTCTACTCACTCACTCACTCTCTCTCTATTATACGGTACTCTACTCTACTCTACTCTTTCACTCTCTCTCTCTCCTATACTCTACCTCTCTCTCTGGATGGGCTGGTCTATCGTGGTGATGGGCTGGTCTATCAGAGTGAGAACTAAGCGATCTCTGCCATACCCATAGCTTACTCTGTTCCTTTTACTTATATATTTTCTAGATCTCAAGTGACGGCGTCTCTTCCGTGGATTGACCTCCCCAATCTAAACCAAAGAATTGGAAAGCCAAAGCGTCACATTTTTTCCTTTGCCCCCCAAACTGTCTTCTCTTCATAATTGAGTGAGGGGCACAGGGGCCCTGGGTGGGGCTTTTGGTTTACCGGGCGTTTCCGCACCCTCCTCAGCTCCCCGCCATGGAGTGGCTTCGGGGGTCACCCAGGCTTTATTGGTGTTTCGGCAGGGCAGGGTTTTCTGTGGGGGCGCTCGGTTATGGCCTTGGCCTTGCTCGGGGCTGTTCGGCCAGGCAGCTTGGGGAACAACAACAACAACAACAACAACAACAACAACCTCTCTCTCATTCTCTCTCTCTCTCTCTTTCCTCTCTCACATTAGGTGTGATGGCCGGGGCCTGTACACACACTGGATTTAAGGCCCATCAGTGGCTACCTTGTTTGGTCTGCTGATGAGGCTTCCTGGCACAGAGAAAAGGAGGGGGGGGGGAGAGAGAGAGAGAGAGAGAGAGAGAGAGAGGGGAGGGTGGGGAGGGAAAGATAGAGGGGGAGAGGGGTGAGGGAGGGATATATTTGATATATTTTTTCGGTAGAAAAATTTCCTGGCTGAAGGCCGATTCCCCCAAAATTACAGTCTCGCTACCGCTCAACAGGACAAAATCGAGAAATGCCCTACTAAAGGATTTCATTTATTGTCAGCTGAAATCAAAGGGATTATAAATATATCTATATGGTGGTTCCCTTTACCCTATGATAACACATAACCAGCAATAAGAGCTATATATATATATATGTTAACCTCTATTGTAACGGCGTCGTCTTTTAGATTCTCTTCTGGCTATATTTAAACGATTGTGTGCAGTTTAAGAAGTAGCAGCGGTAGTAAAAAGGGTTAGTTAAGATAGTTCGAAGCCTGTTTAATGCTGGAGTTCGCTTTATGAGCTAAATGTAATCGTCTAAAGGTATCCAGTATAAAGAGCAAAGGATGGAACTGGTACTGAACGGGTTAATACCATAATTAGCAAAGGTAGTTAGTCGGTATCAGGGGGTCTTCAATTCCACGACTATTCTAATCCCTGCTCATTCGCATTTGCAGAGTCATTATTTGTTTTCATTTGTTTTTATTCATTATAATTATATTTTGTGTTTAGTGTCCTTCCTTGACCTCTATGAAGTTATACAAAAACACACCCAAGACTTGATATTTGGTATTAAATTCTTCGGTAGAAAAATTTCCTAGTCTAAGGCCAGTTCCTCCTAAATTGAAGGTTCAGTAACGCTCGTCAGGAAAAAAATCGACATCTAATTGGCACGAAAGGTCTTCAATTTGACAAAGATATGGGGCAAAAGTCTTAAAATCGGCAATCTAATGGGGCAAACGTCTTTCAAGTCCCCAAAACTAGTCGGGCTATACATGAAGGAGAAAGGGGTAAAAAAAAAAAAATTTCACCTTTCCTCTCCTCTCACTCCCTCTTTCTCTCTCTCGCACTCTCACTTCCTCCCTCTTTCCCACTCACTCCCTCTCTCTCTCTCTTCTCTCTCCTCTTCTCTCCTTCTTTCTCCCTCTTCCTCTCACTCTCCCTCTTCACTCACTCTCACTAGCACTCTCTCTCTCTCTCTTCCCTACCTCCTCTCTCTCTCTCCTTCCTCCCCTCTTTCTCTCTCTCTCCTCTCTCTCCTCTCTCTCCTTCTCTCTGCTCTCTCCCCTATTTTTGACCCGCAGTTTTGTCATTTACCATTTCAACAGATGCAATATATGTTCCAAGAGTGTCAGTATTACTCAAGCATTCCTCCCACTTACTCTAACACACACACACACTCGCTAGCTCGCTCGCACTCTCTCTCTCTCTCTCTCTCTCTCTCTCTCTCTCTTGTTCAATTTTTTTTTTTAAAAATGGTGAGTTGTATAAAACAACAAAAAAAGGAAGAGAGAGAGAAGGAGAGAGAGATAGAGGAGAGAGGAGAAGTGAGCGGCGCGATCTAGCGAAGTGGGTTGTGGGGGGGTTGTGGGGGTGGTAAGAGTAAGTGGGAGGAATGCTTGACAGTAAGACAGTTATGCGAGAAGTATTTAGAGAAGCATAAGGAGATATTTTGGGCTTTTATGGACTTGGAAAAAGCGTATGATCGTGTGGACCGTGAAGCAATGTGGAAGGTGTTAAGGATTTATGAAATAGGAGGAAATTTGTTAGAAGCAGTTAAGAGTTTTTATGAAGGGAGCAGAGCATGTGTGAGAGTAGGAAATGGTGAGTTGAGTGAATGGTTTGAGGTAAAGGTAGGTTTGCGACAGGGTTGTGTAATACCACCATGGCTGTTTAATATGTTTATGGATGGTGTGGTGAGGGAGGTGAAAAGGAGAACTATGGGAAGAGGATTGGGTTTAGTAGGAAAGAATGGTAGATATTGGGAGTTGAATCAGTTGCTGTTCGCTGATGACACAGCATTGGTGGAGGATTCTGATGAGAAACTGCAGCGGGTAGTCAAAGAGTTTGGTGTGGTTTGTGTAAGGAGGAAACTGAAGGTGAACGTCAATAAAAGTAAAGTAATGGTGTGTAATAGGGGAGAGCATAGGGTGAATCTAGATGCGAGGCTGGATGGGGAAATATTGGAACAAGTAGAGTGTTTTAAATATCTAGGAGGAACGATAAGCAGGAGTGGAGGTAAAACAGAGAGTGTGTGAAGGAAGGAAGGTTTTCGGAGCAATGGGAAGTATGTGGAAGACGAGAAATCTCGGAGTGAAAGTAAAAAGTGCACTGTATCAAGGAATTGTTGTGCCAACAGTGATGTATGGGGCTGAGACATGGGCTCTGAAGAAAAAGGAGAAAAGAGGGCTGGATGTGATGGAGATGAGCTGCTTGAGGAATATGTGTGGAGTTACTCGTAGAGACAGATTGAGGAATGAAGAGATACGTAGGAGAGTGGGGCAGCAGGAACATTTGTCAGCCAGAGTGGACAGAAGGGTGCTGAGCTGGTATGGTCATGTTGAACGAATGGGAGATGAAAGGCTTACAAAGAGAATATGTGAGTCAGGTACAAGGGGAGATAGAAGGGCAGGAAGACCCCCATTGAGATGGAGAGACTGTGTAAGAAAGGCTTTGGATGATAGAGGAATGACTATAGATCAGGCAGGGGAAGTGGTGGTGGACAGGAGTGAATGGAGAATGCTTGTGAATAGTTGAGTTGAACACGTGGTCATTTGGAGTAAGGGGTCGGGCGCAAGTTGGACTAGATAATAGTCCATCAGGGCCCTGGCCCGGGGAGACGATTAATATGAAGGGTGCGCCTGGAAGTGTGGTGGGAGGGCTTGTGGCTTTGGCTCCGCTGCATGTCTGCCTGCCGAGATCGGAACCTCTCCGGGTGGTCGGGGGCCGGGGGAGTGCTGGAGCGACCTTGGTGATCCTGGTCTCTGGGTCTTCTCCTGGGTGACCTGGATGTGTGTACATTGGTGCTTTTTATCTGTGTTTATTTGTTGTTTATGTTCTTTTTGTGTTTTCCCTGTTCTTGAGTCGGCTACCCCCAAAATGGGGATTGGGCCTGAGCAGGTAGATAGATAGATAGATAGATAGATAGATAGGATAGATAGATAGATAGATAGATAGATAGATAGATAGAGATAGATAGATAGATAGATAGATAGCGATAGATAGATAGATAGATAGATAGAAGATAGATAGAGATAGATAGATAGAGAGATAGTGATAGATAGATAGATAGAGAGAAAGTGAGATAGATAGATAGATAGATAGATAGATAGATAGATAGAGATAGATAGACAGACAGGTAGATAGATATATAGATAGCTAGATATAGATAGATAGGAGATAGATAGATAGATAGATAGATAGATACAGATAGATAGATAGATAGATAGATAGATAGATAGATAGATAGATAGATAGATAGATAGATAGATAGATAGATAGATAGAGATAGATAGATAGAGATAGATAGATAGATAGATAGATAGATATAGATATACAGCAGAGATAGATAGATAGATAGATAGATAGATAGATAGATAGATAGATAGATAGATAGATAGATAGATAGATAGATAGAGAGAGAGAGAGAGAGAGAGAGATAGATATATATATATATATATAATAAGCTTTTAAGCGTTCATATTTGTAATATTATCTTTTGATTTGTAGACCACTGATGATGACACCAGTGTGATGTCGAAACGTTTGGTATTGGTAATAAAGTATGGAACTGTTCGTAGCGTATATATACCCGGTATATATACAGTATAATGGAACTAAGAACGGAGTAGCATGGAAATTAATTGACTAATTAAGCAGATGACACTAATAATTCCATCGTATGTTGACGGAGCATATACATTTCTAGGTAGAGGAAATAATTTACCTGCCATTTTAATTAATCTTCTCCTAATTAATTCTAAGAAGAAATATAATATTCCAGAGCGTATTTTTATATTTATTTCCTGACACATTTGTTATCACATTTCGTCATGCAATTTCACCCGCACTAAAATATAAGGCCAGTTTCTCCTAAATTGTTCCCATGTTTTATTTTATATAATTGTATATAGATATGTTTACAATATAGTATAATTAATGCTTTGTTGTTCCCTATGTACTTATATGTTCAGTTATATTAACCACAAAATAGCTTTCATTGTATACGTTTTTTTATCTCGGGGTAACACACATACACACACACAGACACACACACACATACAGACACACACACATACACACACACACACAGACACATACACACACACAGACACACACACATACACACACACACACAGACACATACACACACACAGACACATACACACACAAACACATACACACACACAGTTCAATGTATACAATTATGTATATTTTTAAATAATAACATAAGTTTTGCATATTTTCTCGCTCTCTCTCTCCCTTCTTCTTTTCTATCCTTTCCTTCAACTTTCATTTTCTATCGGATATGCCATCTTTACTAGAATCAAGTCCTGAGCACCTCGTTTGGATCGTAAGGTCTGTGTGGCCAGTATATCTATGTAAATATATGCAAATCTCTCTCCCCCCCCCTCTCTCTCTCCCCCCCCTCTCTCTCTCTCTCTCTCTCATAGGGACTGCAAGGTGTGTGTGGACTGAGTATTTGTGCAACTATCTGTAACTCCTTCTCTCTCTCTTACTCTCCCTCTCTCTCTCTCACTCTCCCCCTCTCTCTCTCTCACTCTCTGTAACTGTGGGCAGCAGCACTATTGATCTCTCAGTGACCTTCACACTTCAATTGGCTTAAAGTTTTACACTGCGTTGGTGACAGTATTTTTTTTCTTCATTTGATTCTGTTTCATAGAACATTTTGCATTTAACTTTTCATCTACTGTATATATATAATATATACACATATATATATATATATATATATGTATATATATAATATATACACATATATATATATATATATATATATATACATATATATTACTCTCTCTTTAACTACTAAACTGGTTACATACGTACAGCTACTGACAAATGTTCGTTAGCTCTTGCGATATTCTGTATGTAAATGTAACTATTTAGATTGATGTACAGAGAACAAATATATCAGCTATGTATTAGTAAATACATAATATGCATTTTTTTTTCTTTTTCTATGTGATTGAGGGAGGCAAAAGGCATTACTGCCTATAGCGAGTGCCTCCCCCATAGTTGAAAGAGTGACAGGGCCAAAATCAAGGGACGTTCGAGCCAAAATGCCTGGACACACGGAGTTTGAAGCAATTTAAGTCATAGGAAGAGGGAAAGACTGATTCTGGGAGAGAGTTCCAGAGCTCAGCTGTTGAGTAGAAGAAAGTTTGAGAGTAACGTTTCACTATTAACGTTTATTAATAAATTGCTGATTTGATCTAAACATTAGTCCAAATGAATATATTGAATGACGATACTCGCAAGACCTCACGAACATCTGTCAGTAACTGTACCTGTCTATTAGTTTACAATATCGATAGCCATTTATCAGGTAGCAACTCTCATTATTCGAAGACGTTATTTCACTTTTTCTAGCTAACATTAGACGATTTTATTTAGGATTATACGGCCCTCTAGGAGCAAAAGGGGTAAAAACTATCTCAAATATATATATATACAATATATATATATATAGGAGGTCCCACCCCTCTCCCATTCTTAAGTAAGCCATTTTAGATTTACAGAAGAACGACCATTACTTGCATTACTGCATGTCCACAAACATGTCAGTAATGTAAGCATGTTTCCTTCTAGTTTGTGTTCTTTCCTTTCTTTCTTTCTTTATTTATTTTATTTATTTATTTTATTTTTTATTTTTGTTCACACACACACACACACACACACACACACACCTGCCTCTACGTTCCCCTTGTGTACTCTACACCCCTCCAGATATATAAAAATAATTCTCTGTGTTCACCGTCTTCCACAATTACCAATATAAATTACCTTTGTTCTCACTTACCGTCAATTACCCCGGTCCTCTCCCGGCTGTCTATAAAGGCTTGCCTTTTTTTAAGTACGGTACCCGCGACGTCTTTTTTTATTAAGCTTCCGCTACACTTAGACGATTTTACGAAGCTCCGGAAGGATATATGAGGGCTAAAAGGATGAATTGCGATAGTCCGGTACCTTTTAATGGGTAGAGGTCCTTTCTAAGCTGAATACAATCGTTTAATAGTAACCCGAAGATAATGCACAGGACGCCACCGGTACTGCAGGGGTTAAGTATCCGTTCATAGACATAATTTTGCCGAGTGGTCCCCGTTTTCTATGTGACTGGGATTTGTATTTAATTAATTATATATTTTTATTCAGCTGGATATTATTTTTATCTGCTGATCTAACGAGGCTCTGGGTGGCTATGGTTGAGCAACACTGTTTTATCTGCTGATCTAACGAGGCTCTGGGTGGCTATGGTTGAGCAACACTGTGTTTAGTTATTGTTTTCCAAGGTAACTCTGTGAAGGAGAGTACATTGTTTTTCCAAGGTAACTCTGTGAAGGAGAGCACATTAAGGGGAGATGGGCCGTTTTTCTGGATCCTTTTCTCCTTCATGTTTAGCCCCATTAGTTTTCAGATCTTATGACGTTCGGCCCATTAGTTTAGCGATGCTAAGACTTTTTGCCCCATTTCTTTGACAATATTAAGACTTTTCGTGTCATTTAGATGTCGATTTTTTCCTGGCGAGCGAAAGCAGGCCTGTAATTTAAGAGAAACCGGCCTTCGGCCGAGACATTTTTCTATCGAAAACTGCTGAGCTGAACATTTTTCTACCGAAAAATGTACAAATGTATATTGAGGGGGGGGGGGGGCTATTTTTGTTTTGTTTTTTTAAGTTTGAGGGAGGTCTAGCGAGGAAACTAAACAATAAATAAATAAATAAATTAATAGACAAAACAAAAATAAAACAATAAAATAATCCAGCCACTATCCCCTTAAGAGGTCAAAGGTCACGGGGTCAAAGTTGAGAGGAGTATTCTCAGATAAGGCAGACAGCTGTCAGTGTATCAAATTCATGAAGCAGTCTCCTGATTTTTGGCTTTCTCTCTTGATTTATACGTTTATGTATATGACACTAGGCTATGTGACACTAGGCTATGTGACACTAGGCTATGTGACACTAGGCTATGTGACACTAGGCTATGTGACACTAGGCTATGTGACACTAGGCTATGTGACACTAGGCTATGTGACACTAGGCTATGTGGATAAATATACAGATACGAGTACGATATGTTTGTTTGTTTGTGTGTGTTAAATATACAGATACGAGTACGATATGTTTGTTTGTTTGTGTGTTAAATAATACTAATAATAATAATAATATTAATAATAATAATAATAATAATAATTATAATTATAATAATAATAATAACATTAACAATAATAATCGGTGTATTTTTGTTCTTCTTTTGTGTGTGTGTGTGTGTGTGTGTGTGTGTGTGTGTGTGTCTGTGTGTGTGTGTGTGATTGAAAAGTACGATATGCATGAACGTAAGCATTATTGCAGGTTTCGAAAATAAAAGACTAGAAAGGTAAATATATAAACAATTATTTTGCATATTTCTGGTCTAACGAAAGCAAGATTAAGTTAAAATAAGTTAAGTTAGGTAGCCTAATCTAAAAATAGTTTACCATAGAAGATATCATTAGATTCCACGATTTATGAGTCGTGGGACTTATCACCAAAACAAATGATTTTCGAAGACAAAAAATACGGGAAAAATCGAAGAAATCGCAGAAAATCACAAATTTCTTGTTTACAACAGTGAGAGTCGGAACTGTATATCTATACCGTGTTTTACACAAAACAAAAAAATAGACTAGACACCAGGCAATATGGCAGATTCGATTATACAGGATGTTTACCTGAATGTAAGTCACCCATACATACTTTCCTGGAAATGTTTTAATAATACTGTACCATACTATTAACAGAAATATTATACTGTAATAAGTGGCAACACCAATAACACTAGCTTACTAATTCCACCCGTAAATAATTTAATCTTTATTAAACAAAAAGATAATTGAGATACTGTTTACTCCTCTGTTCTAGATATCATGTTTAGGCTGAATCCCATAAAAGACAGAATATAATGAAAGAAATGCACAACAAAACACAACACACTACAAATAAACAGGCTACAACGAAACACAATAACACACAAGATACAACAACAACAACAATAACAACCACAACACAAAGGAACACACTAAGACAACACAACACATTACAACCCAGTACAACACAACACAACCTCCGATAACACATTACAAGACAGCCCAACATAAAACACCCTAACACCACCCAACACCAGCCCAACATAAAACACCCTAACACCACGCAACACCAGCCCAACATAAAACACCCTAACACCAGCCCAACATAAAACACCCTAACACCACCCAACACCAGCCCAACATAAAACACCCTAACACCACCCAACACCAGCCCAACATAAAACACCCTAACGCCACCCAACACCAGCCCAACATAAAACACCCTAACATAAAACACCCTAACACCACCCAACACCAGCCCAGCACCGAAGCAATAACTGTAGCTGTCTTTAGAGTCCATTTGCTCGCCAATGACACCGACATACGAGGCGGAAACGTTGCTATACGACAGCTAATATATATGGCACACACACACAAAGTCTCTCTCTCTCCCCCCCCCCCACATACACACACAAAGTCTCTCTCTTTTATCTCCCTATCCCTCCCCCTCTCTCTCTCTCACACACACACACACACACACAAACAATATATAGACTCAACCACTATAGGCAGTGTTGTAACTTTCTAATCTTCCACTTTCTAGCATTCCAGCCGTCATACGGGAACATCGCTATTCCACACAAAAAATTCAAGACAAAGAAATACCTATGATAAATTATACGTACTGTACAATATAAAACATAACACACAAACACAAACTAAACACGTATGTATATATATATAGTGTATATACAGGGTGTTTTAAAACAACACTGCCAGAGTATGACGACACATTGATAACAATATATAATACACATATTTCTATTCTATTTTTACCCAAAATATATTGTAACGGAGATAAATGGTTATTTAGAAATGTAGCAAAACAGGGTTCTGAGCTCAGCACAAAACATATGATACATAATATGAATGATTACCAAGTAAACAAGGTAAAGAGGAGATATCTAATGACCTAATCACATATGAATAATTACAAAATCAAAGTAACATAAAATTGGTAATGATATTTTGCAATTAGAAGAAAACTGCTAAGTATTATAATCCAAGTAGCGTAAAAAGATATGCACCATTTGTAACGATGACCAAGAGGTAAAATAATGAATCTCAAGTCTGGGTCAGGTATCCGAACACTGCTATAGGTAATTTAATCGTTCCGTGAAACTGTTTGAATGGGAAAAAATTGTTCCTGCGCAATTTACTGTTTCACTACAAATACATCATTACATTACTATTATCACAGAGTACTAACGAAATATGTCTATCAGTTTTATGGTTGAAGTTTGACGATTTTACGTAGCTGTAGACATACAAGTATACGGTGTTCACTAATGAATATTTAAAATCATCTAATGGTACCCAAAACAAACAATTTACGTCACTTGGACTTAACGAGTATAAAATAACAAAGGCAGAGACACACCTAAATAACGACAATCCATATTTATGTGATATTATAAGGTAAATAAAATCACTATGACAGAAGATAGCACCATGGCCGAACAGATGATTAAACACATGAGAAGATTCGTTATGACTCCAAAGCTTCGAAGAAAAACTCGAACTGGGATGGGAGGCAAGAGGTAGGCTATTTGGGGGGGGGGGGGGGGACACTAGCCCGTGTTCGGATTATAGCTCATACCTGGGTGTCACTAATTATTTTACTCTATGCGGTTTAAATCATTAATGGTATATTATTTTGCATTTTGTCCTTTGATAATCTTCTTCGTTATTTGATTTACTAATTAGCATATGAGGTCTGTCAGTGTTGTTTTAAAACACCCTGTATATATATATATAGAGAGAGAGAGTATAACCACCGATGAATTAGTGTAGCAGTTTAACCCTTTCACGCATTTATGACGCAGAGGTTGCCAGATTAGCAATAAGAAATAGAGTTCTCTCACTCTTATAATTACCTCTCCAAAATCAGTTTTCTGCCCACAGCTAACTCAAAGACAACTGTAGAGGTTGAAGTAACTAAACTAAAGGTTTCTAAATACCCCTGATGGTAACAAAGGCTTTAAAGTATCCCCAATAGGCTCAAAATCGCGTCATATGTCGGAGAGGGTTAAGAGTCCTACAGGAGACAGGATCATTGGTATACGACAACTAGTATATTAGATATCGAGGGTCGAGAGAGGAAGATTGGCCTGACAAAAAGTGACAGGGTCAGAATTGGAAAGACCTTCCATTTTATCCAGGGAAAATTGACCAACTCTCTTTTTATTGCTAGCCATTTTGCTGTCTTTAGGTTTTGGTGCACTAAACATAGACAGACAAAAACGACAACACAAACACACTGATGGTCATAATATCCGCCGACACATCCGATTGTGGAGATAATATGGTGCACAGAGCTTACA
>CM064581.1:851590-856590 GCA_032716605.1 Paralithodes platypus
CAACCTCTACCCGGTAGAGGGAGGTGGAGAGGGAGGGGGAAAGTTGGAGAGAGAGGGGTGGGTTGCCTCTCTCATTTAATTTAACTTGGGGTTGGTTACCCAGTCCCACCTGGTGATCACTCCAGGTTAGCAAGGGACACCAGTCATCACCCAGCTAAGGGGCAACAACTGGATTTGTTAATCACCGGATGATTAGTCCGGGTCAGAATTCGGTAATAACCTAACCAGTTAACATGTCTAATTGTTGTAGACGCTCCGTCTAGCTCCCTCAACGTGGAGGGAGTAGAGGCTCGAACTACAGACCTAGCGGTGAGAGATGGTAGTTCTACTCAACACGCTAGCGTTAACTGGCTGATATTATAAACGTTAATGGGTCTATTTAAGCATACTTTGTTGTTATTATGATTACTTATCTGTTTATCTATTGCCAGACGGACTGATCCCCGAGGGGGTGGCCGCTAATGAATATCATCCATGTATCTCTGTCAGTTGGCGTAAATTATTATAATAATAATTATTATTATTATTAAATATTATATTATGGATTATCTGTTTTGAGTATAATTGTTCTGAGGTACTATTGTGTTTTATAGTTAAATATGTGTATATGTTATGTTTGATATTACGGTTTATTAATGTATTCATCAATATATAAATTATATTGTAAAACTTGCAAAATATACAAAGACAATATAAAGGCAATAGAACTAATCAAAATAGCTATGTGGAAAAAACGCTTAGGCAAAATATAATTATGAAATATTAGAACACAATCCACCACATAGGGAGTACATCACTACATGAACAAGTTAATCTGTTTCCCAAGCAAGCTAATCGCACAAATAACAACGCACCTTTTCAGTAGTATATTCAATTTATATATTACTAGTAAGCATAACAGGTTGCAACAATATATATCTGGATAGCAATATACTATAGTAACATATAACGCAGGATATACCTTTAAATCCTAAATATTTCTGTTCCGTGCCCTATATATTTGCAAGGAATACAAAGAGTATTTCCATGTTATTAATAATATATCTTCCCAAGAGCATCTTCGCATTACAGAAGTTATGCTTATCAAAATTAATGTATACCCCGATCCTCATCTCTGTGAAACTCCCTTCCTCAGAGTACATCCCCTCCATCTTTCTACCCACAACAGCTTAACCCCTTCTGTACCGGCAACGTCTTATACATTTTATTCTGGCTTCTATTAGACGATTTTATTGTTTAAAATGGTCATCCCACAATTAACAGGCTTTCAACTATCTTACACAACACTTTCCACCACCACAGATCCTTCTTAAACCGCACAAAACCGTCTCAATAAAGATGGAAAATAATAATAATAATAATAATAATAATAATAATAATAATAAAAATAATAATGATAATAATAACAACAGAAACAATAATAATAATAATAATAATAATAATAATAATGATAATAATAATAATAATAATAATAATGATAATAATAAAAGATGCTGCATATTTCCACATGGACGTGGTTCGACCCAGGGACTCTGAATTGAGAGTTCACACCGCTCCAGACAGGACACTAGCGCATCTCCCTATCAACAATGCCAACTTTGACCACATAATTACCACAATAATAATAAAAATAATAATAATAAAAATAATAATAATACAAATAATAATAATAATAATAATAATGATAATAATAATAATAATAAATAATAATAATAATTATAATAATAATAATAATAATAAATAATAACAATAATAATAATAATAATAATAATAATAATAAAAATAATAATAATAATAATAATAATAATAAAAGATGCGGGTAGATTTCGAATCTGAGCTGGTGGTTCGAACCAGGGACTCGGAGTTGAGAGTTGACACCGCTCCAGACAGGACACTCGCGCATCTTATTATCAACAATGCCAACTTTGACCCCATGATTCTTGTGTCTCAGGTTATCGCTTGTGTTCACTTGGAGGGTATTTTGTTCACCAGAATAAGAACATAAGAACATAAGAAAATGGGAGTCTGCAGAAAGCCGATTGGCCTAAGCAAGGCAGATCCCTGTCCCACACAACCCCAATTACAAAGCCCAATTATAGGCTCAACACTCTAATACCCTGAGGATCATCTTACCAAAACGGTTAGAGATTAACGCAGGATTACGGGGGTCTGCAGAGCGCTGATTGGCCCAACCCTGCTGATCCCCCTTCACACCCAACCCTTCTCGTCCATATGCTTATCCAATTTTATCTTAAAGCTCCCTATCGTTTTTAATCCCACTATAGCACTTGGTAGTCCATTCCAGTCCAGTCCAGTCCATTCCAATGTTTTAGTTATATTGTGTTTTACATTGTACGCTCATATTTGGGTATAATTATGTTTCTGCATTAATGTTAACAGTCAAATACTGTAGGTGATAACATTCTTAAGGGAGCCCACCTCGCTTTTGTTCTCTTTCTCTCCCTCTCTCTTTGGCTTGTATCCATTCGGTCCCATTCAGCCTACTGTTTTAAAACATTAACCCTCATCCAGGTGCCAATATTTTCCTGGCGAGCAGCAGCGAGCCAGCATATATATATTTTTGTTTTGACAGCAAGCTAAATTTCTAAATTTTTCGATAGAAAAATGTCTCCGGCGAAGCCGGATTTCTCCATACAATGCTGGCTCGCTATCGCTCGCCAGGAAGAAATCTACACCTAGATGGGGATAAACGTCTTAAAACAGTTGGCAGAATGGGGCCGAATGGATACAAGCCAGGGATAGAGAGATAAGGAGAGAAAGATAAAAACAGCCGGTGACCCCCCTTAACATAACCCCTGGAGGATCATGACGCATTTTAGCAGTTCCTTCTGCCTGTTACTAGACGATTGGTTGGGTTATTCAGCTTAGGAAGGAACTATAGGTGTTAAAGGGTTATTTAAGATAGTTTCTACCCCATTAACCCATTAACTTAAAGGAAACATAAATAATAAAATAGAATGAAATAGAAAATAAATAAAAATAGGAAAAATGGGGATTGGGCCTGAGCATATAGATAGATAGATAGATAGATAGATAGATAGATAGATAGATAGATAGAACTTCTAGACTGTATTCGTAACTTGAGTGAAATCATCTACGGTTAGCCAGAATAAAGTGAAAAAGCTTCCTCGACTACTGAAAGGGTTATTATTGCCATAGTGTTAGTTGGTCCATGTTCAGAGCAAATAACAATTAATAAAGATAATATTAATATTTACAAGGAAGGTAACATTTTGTATTTTGTATTAACCCCTTCAGTACCGGCGACATATTTTGTAGTTTATGCTAGCTATATTTAGACGATGCTGTGCAGTTCTACAAGGATCTGTGGTAGTAAATAGGATTAAGTGAGATAGTTCGAAGCCTGTTAGTTGCTGGAGGCCCTCTTTAAGATAAATACAATCGTGTAATAGTAGCCAACATAAAGTAAACAAATGACGTCGCCGGTACAGAAGGGGTTAAGAACAGTACCGCAGAATAGTCATTATTCATCAAATTAAGCCTTCGTCTGCTTAGCTATACATAACATATTATATTAAATTCATCAAGGTTTCTAAAAGATAAAAATATGTTTATTTTTTGGTCGATTATTTCATATAATAATGTTTGTGTTTAGTTTCCTCCCTAGACCTTCATCAAACTTAAACATTAACATCCATTAGATCCCCCTTCTAGTTTAATGTGTATATTTTCTATCTATCTATCTATCTATATGCTCAGGCCCAATCCCCATTTTGGGGGTAGCCTACTCAAGACAGAGCAAGAACAGGGAAAACACAAAAACAACATAAAACAACGAATAAACAGATAAAAAGCACCAACTCACACACAACCAGGTCACCCAGGAGAAGACCCAGAGACCAGGGTCACCAAGGTCGCTCCAGCACTCCCCCGGCCCCGACCACCCGGAGAGGTTCCGATCTCGGCAGGCAGACATGTATATTTTGCGGTAGAAAAATGTTCCGGCAAGATAGTTCTTACAAAATTACTGGAGGGAAAGTTAAGTAGAGGTTGAGAAGGAGGAAATTGGAAAAGAAAGGGAGGGAAGAAGTTAGACAGAGAAGCGATGGGGAAAGTTGGAGAGGGATAGAGGCTTGCCTCAGACTCCCTCTCACACCTCCTTGCCCTTTGGCCAAGCAGCTGACGCTTTACTGACTATGTCACAGATCGTGACATATAGGGTAGACTCTACCCTATATGTCACGATCTGTGATCTGCTTGGCAAAGAGGTGTGAGAGGGAGTCTGAGGCAAGCCTCTATCCCTCTCCAACTTTCCCCATCGCTTCTCTGTCTAACTTCTTCCCTCCCTTTCTTTTCCAATTTCCTCCTTCTCAACCTCTACCCGGTAGAGGGAGGTGGAGAGGGAGGGGGAAAGTTGGAGAGAGAGGGGTGGGTTGCCTCTCTCATTTAATTTAACTTGGGGTTGGTTACCCAGTCCCACCTGGTGATCACTCCAGGTTAGCAAGGGACACCAGTCATCACCCAGCTAAGGGCAACAACTGGATTTGTTAATCACCGGATGATTAGTCCGGGTCAGAATTCGGTAATAACCTAACCAGTTAACATGTCTAATTGTTGTAGACGCTCCGTCTAGCTCCCTCAACGTGGAGGGAGTAGAGGCTCGAACTACAGACCTAGCGGTGAGAGATGGTAGTTCTACTCAACACGCTAGCGTTAACTGGCTGATATTATAAACGTTAATGGGTCTATTTAAGCATACTTTGTTGTTATTATGATTACTTATCTGTTTATCTATTGCCAGATGGACTGATCCCCGAGGGGGTGGCCGCTAATGAATATCATCCACGTATCTCTGTCAGTTGGCGTAAATTATTATAATAATAATTATTATTATTATTAAATATTATATTATGGATTATCTGTTTTGAGTATAATTGTTCTGAGGTACTATTGTGTTTTATAGTTAAATATGTGTATATGTTATGTTTGATATTACGGTTTATTAATGTATTCATCAA
>CM064581.1:859090-869090 GCA_032716605.1 Paralithodes platypus
AAAAAGCTTCCTCGACTACTGAAAGGGTTATTATTGCCATAGTGTTAGTTGGTCCATGTTCAGAGCAAATAACAATTAATAAAGATAATGTTAATATTTACAAGGAAGGTAACATTTTGTATTTTGTATTAACCCCTTCAGTACCGGCGACATCTTTTTTCGTTTATGCTAGCTATATTTAGACGATGCTGTGCAGTTCTACAAGGATCTGTGGTAGTAAATAGGATTAAGTGAGATAGTTCGAAGCCTGTTAGTTGCTGGAGGCCCTCTTTAAGATAAATACAATCGTGTAATAGTAGCCAACATAAAGTAAACAAATGACGTCGCCGGTACAGAAGGGGTTAAGAACAGTACCGCAGAATAGTCATTATTCATCAAATTAAGCCTTCGTCTGCTTAGCTATACATAACATATTATATTAAATTCATCAAGGTTTCTAAAAGATAAAAATATGTTTATTTTTTGGTCGATTATTTCATATAATAATGTTTGTGTTTAGTTTCCTCCCTAGACCTTCATCAAACTTAAACATTAACATCCATTAGATCCCCCTTCTAGATTAATGTGTATATTTTCTATCTATCTGTCTATCTATATGCTCAGGCCCAATCCCCATTTTGGGGGTAGCCGACTCAAGACAGAGCAAGAACAGGGAAAACACAAACACAACATAAAACAACGAATAAACAGATAAAAAGCACCAACTCACACACAACCAGGTCACCCAGGAGAAGACCCAGAGACCAGGGTCACCAAGGTCGCTCCAGCACTGCCCCGGCCCCGACCAGGTTCCGATCTCGGCAGGCAGACATGTATATTTTGCGGTAGAAAAATGTTCCGGCAAGATAGTTCTTACAAAATTACTGGAGGGAAAGTTAAGAAGGATGAGAAGGAGGAAATTGGAAAAGAAAGGGAGGGAAGGAAGAAGTTAGACAGAGAAGCGATGGGGAAAGTTGGAGAGGGATAGAGGCTTGCCTCAGACTCCCTCTCACACCTCCTTGCCCTTTGGCCAAGCAGCTGACGCTTTACAGATCGTGACATATAGGGTAGACTCTACCCTATATGTCACGATCTGTGATCTGCTTGGCAAGGAGGTGTGAGAGGGAGTCTGAGGCAAGCCTCTATCCCTCTCCAACTTTCCCCATCGCTTCTCTGTCTAACTTCTTCCTTCCTTCCCTTTCTTTTCCAATTTCCTCCTTCTCAACCTCTACCCGGTAGAGGGAGGTGGAGAGGGAAAGTTGGAGAGAGAGGGGTGGGTTGCCTCTCTCATTTAATTTAACTTGGGGTTGGTTACCCAGTCCCACCTGGTGATCACTCCAGGTTAGCAAGGGACACCAGTCATCACCCAGCTAAGGGCAACAACTGGATTTGTTAATCACCGGATGATTAGTCCGGGTCAGAATTCGGTAATAACCTAACCAGTTAACATGTCTAATTGTTGTAGACGCTCCGTCTAGCTCCCTCAACGTGGAGGGAGTAGAGGCTCGAACTACAGACCTAGCGGTGAGAGATGGTAGTTCTACTCAACACGCTAGCGTTAACTGGCTGATATTATAAACGTTAATGGGTCTATTTAAGCATACTTTGTTGTTATTATGATTACTTATCTGTTTATCTATTGCCAGACGGACTGATCCCCAAGGGGGTGGCCGCTAATGAATATCATCCACGTATCTCTGTCAGTTGGCGTAAATTATTATAATAATAATTATTATTATTAACTATTGTATTATGGATTATCTGTTTTGAGTATAATTGTTCTGAGGTACTATTGTGTTTTATAGTTAAATATGTGTATATGTTATAAGAACATAAGAACATAAGAAAATGGGAGTCTGCAGAAAGCCGATTGGCCTAAGCAAGGCAGATCCCTGTCCCACACAACCCCAATTCATTACAAAGCCCAATTATAGGCTTCACACTCTAATACCCTGAGGATCATCTTACCAAAACGGTTAGAGATTAACGCAGGATTATGGAGGTCTGCAGAGCGCTGATTGGCCCAACCCGGCTGATGATTATGTTTGATATTACGGTTTATTAATGTATTCATCAATATATAAATTATATTGTAAAACTTGCAAAATATACAAAGACAATATAAAGGCAATAGAACTAATCAAAATAGCTATGTGGAAAAAACGCTTAGGCAAAATATAATTATGAAATATTAGAACACAATCCACCACATAGGGAGTACATCACTACATGAACAAGTTAATCTGTTTCCCAAGCAAGCTAATTGCACAAATAACAACGCACCTTTTCAGTATTATATTCAATTTATATATTACTAGTAAGCATAGCAGGTTGCAGCAATATATATCTGGATAACAATATACTATAACAACATATAACGCAGGATATACCTTTAAATCCTAAATATTTCTGTTCCGTGCCCTATATATTTGCAAGGAATACAAAGAGTATTTCCATGTTATTAATAATATATCTTGCATCTTCGCATTACAGAAGTTATGCTTATCAAAATTAATGTATACCCCGATCCTCATCTCTGTGAAACTCCCTTCCTCAGAGTACATTCCCTCCATCTTTCTACCCACAACAGCTTAACCCCTTCTGTACCGGCAACGTCTTATACATTTTATTCTGGCTTCTATTAGACGATTTTATTCAGTTTAAAATGGTCATCCCACAATTAACAGGCTTCCAACTATCTTACACAACACTTTCCACCACCACAGATCCTTCTTAAACCGCACAGAACCGTCTCAATAAATATAGAAAAAAATAATAATAATAATAATAATAATAAAAATAATAATGATAATAATAACAACAGAAACAATAATAATAATAATAATAATAATACTAATACAAATACTAATAATAACAATACTAATACAAATAATATAACAATAATAATAAAACATAATAAACATCATAATAATAATAATAATGATAATAATAATAAAAATAAAAACCAACCAACAACTCCAATACTCTCCCCACTACACCAGCAAGCCAAGTTACGGCCTTTCCCGTTAATTTAAAATATCGGGTCGGGAAATTGGACCTTAAAGGGAAGTAACGGGTTTTCTTTCTGAACCCCCTTCTCCTTCAGGTTTATCCCCGTTAGTTTTCAAGAGTTTTGCCCATTTATTTAATAGGAACCGGCAGAACATTTAATAGGAACCGGCAGAACATTTAATAGGAACCGGCAGAACATTTAATAGGAACCGGCAGAACATTTAATAGGAACCGGCAGAACATTTAATAGGAACCGGCAGAACATTTAATAGGAACCGGCAGAACATTTAATGAACCGGCAGAACATTTAATAGGAACCGGCAGAACATTTAATAGGAACCGGCAGAACATTAATAGGAACCGGCAGAACATTTAATAGGAACCGGCAGAACATTTAATAGGAACCGGCAGAACATTTAATAGGAACCGGCAGCACATTTAATAGGAACCGGCAGAACATTTAATAGGAACCGGCAAAACATTTAATAGGAACCGGCAGAACATTTAATAGGAACCGGCAGAACATTTAATAGGAACCGGCAGAACATTTAATAGGAACCGGCAGAACATTTAATAGGAACCGGCAGAACATTTAATAGGAACCGGCAGAACATTAATAGGAACCGGCAGAACATTTAATAGGAACCGGCAGAACATTTAATAGGAACCGGCAGAACATTTAATAGGAACCGGCAGAACATTGTTCTACTGAAAATTGCACAAATTTATGTCTTTCGGAAGATATTTATTAAAGCTTGATAGAGGTCTAGGAACTTAGGAAGCAAACTAAAACAAATATATATCTATATCTATAGCATATATCTATATCATATATATATATATATATATATATATATATATATATATATATATATACATATATATATATATATATATAATATTACATATAATAGAAAATATATAAATAGAAACAATAACGTCCCCTTAATAACGCCTTGTAACTGGCCTTCGGGGCTCCATAGATGACTCTTGTTCGCCGGTAATAATAGGTCTGGGAAAGTTGACTCTCACGTATATTTCTCCATTACAGATATTTGTCTCTTATACTGAAACCTTAGTCAAAACAAGATCGCTTAACCGGTACAGCACCAGTGACGTCTTTTTAATTTGATTTCAGCTACATTTAGACGATTTTATGAAGTTAAGAAAGGATATATGGTAGCTGAAAGGATGAATTGAGATAGTCTGTAGCCTTTTAATGAGTAGACGTCCTTCATAAGTTGTACAACATCGTCTAATAGTAGCCAGCATATGATGAAAAGGACGTCCCTGGTACTGAACGGGCTAATATTCTTCGCTCCAGTCACTTATAGCCTATCGTAAGCCTCGCCCTACTCTGATACCAATCTCTGTAGCGTTTCCCTGGAGTCCGCAATCAGGCCTAGATCATCTGGTAGCAATAATGGGATCACGTCTCATCTTCCCTCCCTCTTTGTTGTCTTCCCCTTCTTCCCCCTTGTACCTATAAAAGGTTATATTTCAGCTGATGGTAAAGTGAATCCCTTAGTAACTGATTTCTCTATACTTAATGCAAAAATATAAACCTTCTATGATATGTAGGTTTCTTGATCAGCTTTTAGTTATGTTAGTGTTCCTTTCCTTGCTCTTATCCATTATGTTCCTTGTTATCTCCTTCCTATTTTAATATATATATATATATATAATTATGTTACCAAGCGTCTTATTACCCCCTCCCCCTCCCCTCTTGTGTTTCCATTATATATAGCTTGTATTTATAGACATCTTTCTCTTTTATTCTTTTTTGTATCGTTCCGCCCTCTCTCCCCCTCACCTCTCCCCCCCCCTCTCCCTCTCTCTCTCTCTCTCTCTCTCTCTCTCTCTCTCTCTCTCTCAGCCCAAAACACCATGAATACCTGGGGGAAGGAAATTTAATCAGAGCTGGCGAAAATATACCTCCGTTGCAAGTCAAAGGCTGCGTAGTCATTTTTAAAGGTATATTAGCCCTTACGGTGCTGTTTTCTGTATGCTTGTTTATCATATTATTATTATTATTATTATTATTACTATTATTATATGTATTACTATTATTATATTATTATTAGTAATATTATCATTATTATTATTATTATTATTATTATTATTATAAAGCACTACCAAACTCTTCAAAAAGCCCAATTGCTTTTTGTGGATTATAGCTAGATTAGTTACATAATAATCTCCAGTGCATACCATCTATGCGAGTATGGTAGGAACCAGATTAACTTGCTCATGTAGTGATGTACACCCTATATGGTGGATTGTGTTGATATTTCTAAATTTTACTTTATTAAGCGTTATTGCCACATACCGGTTTTTATTAGTGCTTTTGCATTCATCTTGTGTCCTCCCAGTTTTGGTTTGTTTATTTTGCATGTTTTAGAATTGAATAGGCATCTCCCGTTCTCTCTCACTCTCTAAGCCATCTTTTTCCTTCTTCCTTTTCCGTTGCCTCAGTTTCCTCCATGGCAACACAACCTAACTTCCTACAAAAGCCTCTTAAAAGGGAGATGGGCCGTTCTTCTGAGCAAAATGAGCATAAATGAGCAAATAAATCATTAAAAGATCCATAAATGAGCAAATAAATAATTAAAAGATCCATAAATGAGCAAATAAATAATTAAAAGATCCATAAATGAGCAAATAAATAATTAAGATCCATAAATGAACAAATAAATCATTAAAAGATCCATAAATGAGCAAATAAATAATTAAAAGATCCATAAATGAGCAAATAAATAATTAAAAGATCCATAAATGAACAAATAAATCATTAAAAGATCCATAAATGAACAAATAAATCATTAAAAGATCCATAAATGAACAAATAAATCATTAAAAGATCCATAAATGAGCAAATAAATACGCCCATCTCCCCTTAACCTTTTTTTGGATCTAGTTGGATTACAGCCACTATTTGTCAGAGGGGTGGGGGTGGGGTGGGGGTGGGGGTGGGGGTGTCCTAGGCTGGCTGGCTGTATTTTGGGGCTTACTACCTTTTTCTTGGATTTGTTGTTATTGTTTTTTTTCTTTTCTGGTATATATGTATAGGACTTATGTTGCAATCCGTCAGTCCAAGTGCTTCTGTGTGTGTGTGTGTGTGTGTGTGTGTGTGTGTGTGTGTGTGTGTGTGTGTGTGTGTGTGTGTGTGTGTGTGTAATTTTTCAACATGGAATAAGGGATAGGTTACTGAATTGATAACTTACAATAAAGAGAGGACCTTATAGTGGAAGGCAAGAGGGAAGAAGTAAAGAAGAGAGAGATAATGAGCGGTAATGTAAGAAGGAAGTGAGAGGGAGAGGGAGAGAGGTGGTGAAGCGAGAGAGAGAGAGAGAGAGAGGTGGCAAAGTAAGAGAGAATGGCTGGTAAGAAGGTGCAAGGTGACAATATATACTGTACATATACATATTATATATACTGTACATATACATATTATACACACATTTAAAGTGCTCCACACAAAATGCGGTTCTGGTCTCACGTCCTAAAGGCGACGTTCCAGGCAGCCCTGTTAAGAGCTGCCTCACTTGTCAGGTTCTTTGATTAAAGATCAGACTACAAAGTATGATCCCATGTCTTGTTTGGTCCGCCCCATGGTGCAGCTTCCTTCCACGTTCATGGACCTGCATCTTTTCACCCAGCTTTGTTCATCCATCCTCTCCACATGTCCAAACCATCCAAGCCTGCTAGTACGCATCTCATCACTGATACTCTTAATACCTAACCTTCTCCTTAGCTCTACACTTGATATCCTATCTTGCAGTTTGGCACCACACATCCATCTCGCTATCCTCATCTCATTGCGTTCCCCTCTGTTGGTATCATCTCATTGCGTTCCCCTCTGTTGGTATCATCCGCTTTGACAGGCAAAACATATATAGGCCTAGTTATGTAAACAAACAGAACAGTACGGTTTATGTGTAGTTATATTCTTAACACCTTAAGGATTACCACGCATTTTCAGTGTCTTCTGGTTATTATTAGTCGTTTTTATCAGATTAGGAAGGGTATATGGAAGTCAGTGTTAATTGCGATAGTCTTTACTCTTCTAATTAACACAGATCCGTCCTAAGCTGTATAAAATTGTCGAGTAACAGCCAGAATAAACGGTCACAACGCGCCATGATTCTCAAAGAGTTAACACGAAAGCCCAATCAATTTTGCACGGATTTTAAAAAAATTTGAAACTTCCTTCAATTTGTTCGAATATACTACTTCTCAGAATTCGATGACGTCTATCAGAAAATTTAGGTTGCAGCCTGAAGGTGCTCAATACAGCGAAGTCAGGAGTCTTTTTCGAGATGGCGAGTGAGACATCGAGACAGTTTGAGTGTTGCAACTGAGCTAGTTCGTGGTCTTACCTTCGTAGACCTACGACGCTTGGTTCTCTCCTCGTGGCCCGTTGCAACTATGACCGGCTTGACCAATCAAAACTGCTTCGTCATTGTCACCCACACTCATTCACTCACTAACTCACTCACTCACTCTCTCTCTCTCATCGGGATTCGAACCCAGGACCTTAGATTACCCGTCCAGTAGCAAGATCACTTCTCCACACCTTACATGCAAGACGTAGCGGATTGGGTTCCAGGCACTGCTTCGGCCAATCAGCGCATTGCACAGTTGCATCAACTGGCTTCCTCACATTGTGCCTTGCAACACCACACACACACACAGCCTCCTGATTGACTACGACTCGGGATATTCCTTTCGGTTATAAGTGCTGCCCATAATTAGCCTAATGAAAATGTCCAGTGAGGCTGACAGAAAATACGAACATCAAACATTTTAAATATAATTCCTTGAATATGTAATATCGAAGAAGATATGTGAGAAAACAAAGATTACAGTGAAAACAGAATCATGAGAAATAAAGTGAAGACGAAAATCATTTTAAACTGTGAAAGTGCCAACATAAAATAGTGAGGGAAAGAAGAGCCAATGGCGAAATGGATTTAGCTCCATTAGTACGATTACCCTTTCTGGATTTTATTATGGTTAACGTTTGATTATATTCTGGCAATATGACTTCTCGTGACCATTCTCAAGTCGGATAGAATTGTCTTGAGATATTTGATGGAGAGTTGAACATTCGTAAAATCTATATGGTTCTGCACTGAGCAATACAATAATAAAATACAAATATTCATTATGTGTTGGATACGATTATGGGATCTATAAAACGTACGATTAAAAACAAAATTGATGAGGAGCTCGAGAAAAAGCTAAAGAAAATGGGAAAATGCAAGCTAAGCATCAAACATAGAACATGGGATGCAATATATAATAAAAGAAAATGTTACCTTAAAGGGCAAACTCAAGTAAAAAGAGAAAAAACCGACGGAGACAATGTAAAATGAGGGAGAGAGACTGAAGAAGAAAGTGAGAGGAAAAGGAAGTGAAGATCCGGCGGTGATTCAGAGAGAGAGAGAGAGAGAGAGAGAGAGAGAGAGAGAGAGAGAGAGAGAGAGAGAGAGAGAGAGAGAGAGAGAGAGAGAGAGAGAGAGAGAGAGAGAGAGGGGGGGGGGGGTGAGAGAGACAGTGAGAATGAAAGACGTAGAAAGAAAGAGAGATAGAGAGAGAGAGGGGAGAGAGAGAGAGAGAGAGAGAGAGAGAGAGAGAGAGAGAGAGAGAGAGAGAGAGAGAGAGAGAGGGGGGGGGGGTGAGAGAGACAGTGAGAATGAAAGACGTAGAGAGAGAGAGAGAGAGAGAGAGAGAGAGAGAGAGAGAGAGAGAGAGAGAGAGAGAGAGAGAGAGAGAGAGAGACCTGAGCCGACTTCAAAGCATATTCATAAGCTTACTGGCAAGTGTGTAAAGCCGGTATCACACGACGCTTTTTCACTCAACATTTATCCTTAGCACTGGTCTGGCAGCTCATAAGGCAAACATTAAATATTTTTCTGTTACCTAAATTCATCTACCATCAGCCTAGTTTCCGATACCAGTGCAAAATATGTCAGAAATGTTGCCAGAAAAATGTTGACTATAAAAGCTCTCGTGTGATACCGGCTTAAGAGAAACACTGGCATTTGAGCAATATTACAGAAGTTTTAAACAACTATTGTTAAGCGGAGATTTCCACTTCAGAGGGGTTTTTTTCTGTATCCCCTTCTCCCACATGTTTAGCCCCATTAGTTTTGATATGTTAATACCTTCACCCCATTAGCTTGTCAATTTTAAGACCTGTCGCCCCATTTGTCAATTTTAAGACCTTTAGAAGAAACTGGCCGCGACATTTTTCTACTGAAAAATATACAAATTTATCTCGAAAGGGGGTCTGGAGTATTTTGTTAAAGCTTGATGGAGTTCTAGTGAGAGCAAACTAAAAACCTCCCCTTAAGCCATTGTAAGGATAGGAACAGTGCAGGGATAGGTGATAAAGAGACATCCCCCCCCCCCCCCACACACACACACCAACCCACCTCTACCTTGTTCACTCCTAAATAAATACACAGGCATTCATACTGAACACACTCCCACCCCTGTTCTGTCCATCTCTCTAACCCAAGATTGAACCGATTCTCCCAGTCATTCTTCCACTCAACAAATAAGCTGTGGAACCCTCTCCCTAAATCTGTCTTTCCCTCATCCTATGAATTAAAGTTCTTCGAGCTCCGTGTGTCCAGACATTTTAACTCCAACGTTACTTGAATTTAGCTATCTGTCACTTTCAGCTCTGGTTGAGACACGTGTAAATAAAGAGAAACAGGAAAAAGACACACAGATACGACACAGACACACGTACAGACAGACACGACACAGACACACACGTACAGACAGAAACGCAGACACACACGTACAGACAGAAACGCAGACACACACGTACAGACAGACACGACACAGACACACACGTACAGACACGACACAGACACAGACACACACGTACAGACACGATACAGACACAGACAGGGTGCAGGTGGTTGGAACGCCACGCCACTCCATTAAGGGCAGATGGCCCGTTTTGTTTTGGTCTATTAGTTAATTTCTTCCT
>CM064581.1:874090-881275 GCA_032716605.1 Paralithodes platypus
GTCGAGAGCCAAAGAAGACCTACTGCGGCACAAGGCCAATAATATATGTGGTGGGGACAAAAGCGGAGGGTCGAATAGGGGAGGAGAAAAGTTAAGGGGGGATGATTCACTTTTTGGTCGATTTTTGTCATATATTGGATATTTTTCTGGTTTCCTCCCTAGACCTCCATTAAACATATACAAGAACATCCATTAGATTCCCCTTCTATATTAATTTGTACATTTTTCGGTAGAATTTTTTTTCGGCCGAAGGCCGGTTCTTCCAAAATTACAGGCTCACTATCGTTCGCCAGGAAGAAAAACGACACCTAAATAGCACGAAAGGTTTTAAGATTGACAAAGAAATGGGGCGAAAGGTGTTAAAATCGCCAAACTAATGGGCTGAACGTCTTAAAATCTGAAAACTAATGGGGTTAAACACGAGGAAGAAGGGGGACCAGAAAAAATACTCCCTCTCCCCTTAAGAGCAGAGCAGAGAAAGTTAAGAGATGAAGGGAAGGAGGGAAGGTGAAGAATTGGAAGGCTGTGACGTGAATACAAAGGAGGTGTGGCGTTTTTCTAGATCCCCTTCTCCTTCATGTTTAGCCCCATTAGTTTTCAGATTTTAAGATTTTTTGTACCATTAGTTTGTCGATTTTAAGACCTTCCGCCCCATTTCCTTGTCAATATTAAGACCTTTCGTTTTATTTAGGTGTCGATTTTTTTTTCCTGGCGAACGATAGTGAGCCTGTAATTTTGGAAGAATCGGCCTTCGGCCGGGGTAAAAATTAATCTAGAATGGGGATCTAATGGATGTTTTTTTAAAGTTTGATGGAGGTCCTTCAAGTCTTTCGGTTATAATCTCTCTCTCTCTCTCTCTCTCCTTCTTTGCTATCCTTTCCTTCCACTGTACCTTGCTCTCGGGTTAGCTATCTCTACTAGAATTAAGTCCTGACCACCTCGCTGGGATCGTAAGGTCTGTGTGGTCAGTGTATCTATGTAAATCTATGTAAATATATATAAATCTCTCTCTCATGATTCGCCCTTGGTTCGTCATTGATTTACTGTATTGTCCGTCTTGCCTCCACCACCACCACCACCCTCCTTCAATCTCCCTCAATCACTACCTCTCCTCCACCATCACCAATTGTTCTCTACATCAGTCTCTCTCTCTCTCTCAATCACGACCTCTCCTCCACCACCACCAATTGTTCTCTCCATCAGTCTCTCTCTCTCTCCCTCAATCACTACCTCTCCTGCACCACCACCAATTGTTCTCTCCATCAGTCCCTCTCTCTCTCTCTCTCTCTCTCTCCTCCACCATCACCAATTGTTCTCTCCATCAGTCTCTCTCTCTCTCTCAATGGTCATAGTGTACTCAGGTGACGGATTTCTTCAACTCCTTCTTCCATCTTGTAATAATTAGTGTTGTGATGCAGCCAACAATAGCTACCTATCTATCAATCAATCAATAGGGGCCTATGCTGCACTCACTCCTCGACTCCACTAACGGGGGTCTCGAAGCGGGATCTTGGGGAGTAAACTAAAGAAAATAGTATAAAAATATATAAATGACAATTAAATACATATCGTCCATTAAAGGGAGGCAGTTGGTTTTTAGAGTCCTCCTCCCTCATGTTTAACTCTATTAGTTATGAGATTTCAAGACATTCGCCCCATTAGTTAGGCGATTTTCAGACCTTTTGCCCCATTTGTTGCCAATAATAAGACCTTTCGTGCCATTTAGGTGTCTATTTTTTTCCTGGCGAGCGATAGCGAGCCTGTATTTGAAGAGGAATCGGTCTTCGGCCGAGACATTTTTCTACCGAAAAATGTACAAAATTATATCGATGTGGGGTCTTGTGGGTGTTTTTTTTAAAGTTTGATAGAGGTTTAGAGAGCAAATTACACCCCTTCCTTAAACCATTGAGCCCCGAGCCAGTAAATTATGCTGCACAATAACCATCTGAGCTCCTTTAAGCTAGCAAAGGCCAGTAGTTAGTGTAGGGTCATTCATTATTGGTAGCTCAATCAATTATACATAATTATACACACTGCATCATTTATTAAGGGGGAGGTAGTCGCTTTTTCTGGACCCCCTATCCCAACCAACCCTTTTGACTACCACAGACCCTTACCTTACCCATAGCTTACTCTGACTGTTCCTTTTACTTATATATTTTCTAGATCTCAAGTGACGGCGTCTCTTCCGTGGATTGACCTCCCAATCTACCAAGAATGGAAGCCAAAGCGTCACAATATTCCTTTGCCCCTCAACTTTTTCTTCATAATTGCTGAGAGGCACAGGGCCCTGGGTGGGGCGTTGGTTTCCCGGGCGTTTCCGCACCCTCCTCAGCTCCCCGCCATGGAGTGGCTTCGGTCACCCAGGCTTTATTGTGGTCGGCAGGGAGGGTTCTGTGAGGGCGCTCGATTATGGCCTTGGCCTTGCTCGGGGACTGGGGGCTGTTCGGCCAGGCAGCTTGGGGAACAACAACAACAACAACAATTACCACAGACCCTTCCTAAGCTGCATAATATCATCTAAATACAGCTGGCATACACTATAACACACGTCGCCAGTACAGCAGGGGGTGAACCACTGCCTATATAAGATACCACACTCGTAATTCAATGGTGCTTATTATATTTTCTACACAGGCATAGTTGGAAGAGAACAAAGCTTCCCCCCTCCCACCCACCCCAAAAAAAAAACAAAAAAAAACAATCTATCTATTCTATCTATCTATATGCTCCCCATTTTGGGGGTAGCCGACTCAAGACAGAGCAAGAACAGGGAAAACACAAAAACAACATAAAACAAAAAATAAACACAGATAAAAAACACAAACTCTCACACATCCAGGTCACCCAGGAGAAGACCCAGAGACCAGGGTTACCAAGGTCGCTCCAGCACTCCCCCGGCCCCTGACCACCAGGAGAGGTTCCGATCTCGGCAGGCAGACATGCAGCGGAGCCAAAGCGACAAGCCCTCCCACCACACTTCCAGGCACACCCTTCATATTAATCGTCTCCCCGGGCCAGGCGCCTGATGGACTATTATCTAGTCCAACTTGCGCCCGACCCCTTACTCCAAATGACCACGTGTTCACTCAACTATTCACAAGCATTCTCCATTCACTCCTGTCCACCACCACTTCCCCTGCCTGATCTATAGTCATTCCTCTATCATCCAAAGCCTTTCTTACACAGTCTCTCCATCTCAATGGGGGTCTTCCTGCCCTTCTATCTCCCCTTGTACCTGACTCACATATTCTCTTTGTAAGCCTTTCATCTCCCATTCGTTCAACATGACCATACCAGCTCAGCACCCTTCTGTCCACTCTGGCTGACAAATGTTCCTGCTGCCCCACTCTCCTACGTATCTCTTCATTTCTCAATCTGTCTCTACGAGTAACTCCACACATACTCCTCAAACAATAGCAAGAACAAAAGGGGTAAAAAAAATAACGCTGCCGACTATAAAAAAAGAACAAAAAATGGAGGACAATTGAAAGAGACCATCATTAAAAGAAAAGCGGAGAAAGGAATACCCAGATGACAGAAGAAGATAAAAATGACGAAAAATGAGAAGCAAACTGCGCACACACACTGGGAGGTACAAAGGACGAGTGGCACGGACGAAAAGAGAGAGAGAGAGAGAGAGCCGGGGAGAATGAAGACAAAAACAAAAAGGAGAAACAAGGAAAAGTACAAATAGCCTGTGTTAATGGGGGGGGGGGGGGGCTGCATGGACTGGGGACCTTTGAAGAGGTGTTATGCAGATGTTGAGCTTTCCTTCTGTAATATTGCTTTACTATTTATTCAACCCAGCATGCGGCGGGTCCAGGGAAGTAATGAAGGTTCTTGTATATACAGTATATTTATAAGGTCCTGTTCATATCAGTCAATACATAAGGAAGGTTATATTCATGTTGGTCAATGGTTTGCGTAAAACTGTTCTGTTACAAGGTTGATGGGAAGAGCATATTTGTTTTGTCTTCTATATTCCAACTACTCCCTCTCGGGCAGGAAAGACCCTTCTATTTTACTAACTCAGTCGTTCAATTCAACTATTATTATTCACCTTTTAAGCTTAAGTCCGGATTCCTCTATACAGCAGTGTGATATTATGCAACTTGTGAATCAGTGCAACTATGTGTGCTGCTAACTCTCTCTCTCTCTCTCTCTCGGGTGGGGGGAGAGAGCCTTCTCCTTTGCTATCCTTTCCTTCCACTGTCCCTTACTCTCGGGTTAGCTATCTCTACTTAGAATTAAGTCCTGACCACGTCGCTGGGATCGTAAGGTCTGTGTGGTCAGTGTATCTATGTAAATCTAAGTAAATCTCTCTCTCTCTCGGATGGGCAGTCCAATATTGACTGCAAACATGTAAACAGGATTCGTCTCTTAGGCTCTTAGGCAAACACTCTCCAATACATTGTGTAGGGCCTATATATTATAAATAATGTAACAAGAATAACCACTATTGGTGGATATAAAATTATTATTATTATTATTATTATTACTACCGGTACTCTCTCTCTCTCTCTACACCTTCATCCTTCCTTCTCTCTCTCTCTCTCTCTCTCTCTCTCTCTCTCTCTCTCTCTCTCTCTCTCTCTCTCTCTCTCTCTCTCCACTTAGTTTTCTAACAGCTACCACCCTCCTGCCCTGCCCACGCCCCGTTCTATTTTTTCTAGACCGTGTTTTCATTTCTCAAACCGATTTTACATTTCAGTCAAATTACTTCAGGGGTATATTTCTAAATCGGATCTCCACTTGCTCAACGATAAACTGAAGGCTCCGAGATTAATTGTGTATCTGTCTTTATGCTCTCGCTCTCCTCTCTCTCTCTATAGCTCTCCTCAGTCCTCCCCCTCGCTCCTTCCTCACCTCCTCTCAGTCTTCTCCTCACGCCTCTCTGCTCCGCTCCCCTAGATTAATTGTGTAGTGTTATGCTCTCTCTCTCTCTCTTATGCTCTCTCTCTCTCTCTCTCTCTCTCTCTCTCTCTCTCTCTCTCTCTGATAATGATCTTACCTTTCTTT
This sequence comes from Paralithodes platypus, assembly GCA_032716605.1. Classification (NCBI taxonomy): domain Eukaryota; kingdom Metazoa; phylum Arthropoda; class Malacostraca; order Decapoda; family Lithodidae; genus Paralithodes; species Paralithodes platypus. The sequence continues at coordinate 879,113 of CM064581.1, forward strand.
TAAATCCACTGCTTGTCGTCTGCATTAAGATCGCTTCATCCTGCGAACCTGTACCGGAGAATATATATATATTAAAATATAAAAAAGATAATTACGTTCATATAATATACATACGTCTATCTATCTATCTATTGCATACATACATAAATAATAAACATACAGTAATATATAGATACCCGAAGATAACCAAATGTATTCACCAGGTAAAATGAAATCGTAGGCTATATATCTAAAGCTCAAACTATTTTCGCATGCAATTCTTTGCCCTGTCTCTCTTACCCTCTCCCCAAAGAAGAGAGGAGGTGGTGCGGGAAGAAGAAGGAGAGAAAAAAGGTCAGGGAAAAGAAGAGGAACAAGAGGAAAAATGTGAAAGGAGATACATTCGAAAGCGAAGGGAAAGCAGTCAAACGAAAGGCAATACATACGAACGGACCAACAGCAACAAGGTGGCATTAACCCTTTGAGTACCAGCGACGTGTGTTATATTTTATGTTAGCTATATTTAAACGCAATTATGCAGCTTAACAAGGATCTGTGGTAGTTAAAATGGTTGGTTGAGCTAGTTTGAAGCCTTATTATTCTTAAGCTGAATAAAATCGTCAAATAATTACCAGAATATAATTAAATGGATGTCACTGGTACTGGACGGGTTAAGGGGAGGTTTGTAGTTGATTCCCTAGACTTCCATCAAGCTTAAAATTACTCCCCCTAGACCCCTTTTCAAGATAAATTTGTACATTTTTTTCGGTCTAGAAACATGTCCCGGCCGTAGGCCGCTTCCCTTAATATTAACAGGCTCGCTATCGCTTCGCCAGGGAAAAAAATCGGACCACCTAAATGGCACGAATGGTCTGAAAATTGACTTAAATGGGGCGTGGGTTCTTAAAATCGTCAAACTAATGGGGCGAAGGTCTTAAAATCTCAAAAGCAATGGGGCTAAACATGAGGGAGAAAGGGGTCCAGAAAAAAATCCCTCAAGTGGATATCTCCCCTTAAAGGGAGATGGGTCGTTGTTTTGGTCTATTCATTCATTTATTCCTTTATTTCTTTGTTTCCTCGCTAGACCTCTCCATCAAGCTTAGAAAAACACCCCATAGACCCCCTTTAAGATAAGTTTGTACATTTTTGGGTAAAAAATGTCGGCCGGTTCCTCTTAAAGTTTAAGGCTCGCGCCATGAACAAATCGACACCTAAATGGCTCAAAAGGTCTTACAATTGACAACGAAATGGGGCGAAAGGTCTTAAAATCGCCAAACTAACGCTGTCATCAGCCAACAGCAACTGCTTCAACTCACAATCACCACCATTCTTTCCTAAACCCATTCCTCTACCCATAATTCTAATTTTCATCTCTCTTGCAACACCATCCATACATACATTACATTGGGGATGGTTCACTTTTTGGGAGATTTTTGCATGTATTCATTATTTTTCTAGTTTCCTCCCTAGACCTCCATCATATTTAAAAAAAAAACACCCATTAGATCCCCCTTCTAGATTAATTTGTACATTTTTCGGTAGAAGAATGTCCCGGCCGAAGGCCGCTTCTTCCAACATCACAGGCTCACTATCGTTCGCCAGGGAAAAAATCGACACCTAAATAGCACGAAAGGTCTAAATATTGACGAAGAAATGGGGCAAAAGGTCTTAAAATCGACTAACTAATAGGGCAAACATCTTAACGTCTGAAAACTAATGGGGCTAAACATGAGGGAGAAAGTGGTCCAGAAAACCGGCCCATCCCCCCTTAAACTGCCACCGTGACATTACACAACCCTGTCGCAGACCTACATCTACCTCGTATCATTCATTCAACTCATTCCCACGCTCTGCTTTCTTGCTAAAACCTCTCGACTGCTCTTAACAAATGTCCTCCAATTTCATAAATCATTAGCACGTTTCACATAGTTTCTCGACCGACATAATCATACGTTTTTTTCCAAATCCATGAAAGCCCAAAATATTTCCCTATTGTTTTCTAAATACTTCCCGTACAGCTGTCTTACTGCAAAAATCATGGATTATGTAGATGATATTTCTAAAGACATAAATAAAAAAATAAAAAAATACCTACAAAAAAAATAAACCAGGGCAACAGGGATCAATTGACTTTCAATTTTTGTTTAGAAACATTATAGGTTTAACAACAATAATGATTCTCTC
>CM064581.1:886375-986375 GCA_032716605.1 Paralithodes platypus
AAAGTTCCAAAGTAATGGGGCGAACGTCTTAAAATCTCAAAAGCAATGGGGCTAAACACGAGGGAGAAAGGGGTAAAAAGCAAAAAAAAATCCCTCAAGTGGAAATCTCCCCTTAATGGATGGAGCCCACTCAAAACCTGCCTCTTAATAAATGTAAGTGATATATATATATAATGCATCCGTGTTTATATATTATTTTCTGAAGCCAGACGCTACACGAGGGTGGGTTAGTACCGTAGTAAAACCCATCGTCATCATCATCATCAGACTCGTACCAATGCACGTGGGTGACTTTATTATACAAGTCAGAAAGCATGTTGATATAATTATTATTATTAGATGATTTTAAGGGGAGATTTCCGCCTGGAGGATTTTTTTCTGGACAGGCCCCCTTTCTCCCTCATGTTTAGCCCCATTGATTTTGAGATTTTAAGACGTTCGCCCCATTAGTTTGTCGATTTTAAGAACCCTCGCCCCATTTCTGTCAATTTTAAGACCATTCGTGCCATTTAGGTGTCGATTTTTTCCTGGCGAGCGATAGCGAGCCTGAAATTTAAGGGGAATCGGCCTTCGGCCGGAACATTTTTCTACCGAAAAATGTACAAATTTATCTTGAAAGGGGGTCTAGGGGGAGTAATTTTAAGTTTGATGGACGTCTAGGGAATCAACTAAAAACCTCCCCTTAAACCCATTCCCGCTCCACACATATATTCGTATTTTCCCTTGGGTGGGGGGAGGAGGAGAGGGGGGGGGGGGGGGAGGAGGGGGGGGGGGAGGGGGGGGGGGTGGGGGAGGGGGGGGAGGAAGACCTGTTGTCGATGGAAATACAGATAAGTGTTCTTGGAAAGAAATGTAAATAGGCCTAAGTACTAAGGATTGTAGTGTTGTATTTCACCGAGGCCAATCATTGAATACGGATTACAAAACTAGGGCGTGGCAAATATGGCTACACGGAAGAATGTAAAGGTCCATATGAACAGTAGTAGTTATGTAGAATAATGAAGACGGATGGTATTAGAGATAAGTATAAGCATTATTGGAGGCATTATACGCACTATTGGAGGCATTATACGCGCTATTGGAGGCATTATATCAGAAGAAAAATACGCTATACCGTATAATTATTAGTCGATACTTTAAGGGGAGATGGGTCGTTTTTCTGGTCCCCCCCCCCCCTCTTTCTTCCTCATCTTTAGCCCCATTAGTTTCCAGATTTTAAGATGTTCGCCCCATTAGTTTGTCGATTTTAAAACCTTTCGTCCCATTTCTATATCAATAGCAAGACCGTTCGTGCCATTTAGGTGTCGATTTTATCCTGGCGAGCGATAGCGAGCCTGTAGTTTTATGAGAAATCGGCCTTCGGCCAAGACATTTTTCTATCGAAAAATGTACAAATTTATCTTGAAGGGAGGGTCTAGGGAGTGTTTTTTTTTTAAAGCTTGATGAAGGTCTAGCGAGGAAACTAAAAAAATAAATGAATACCCGAAGGGGTTAAACTAAACAGTATATCGAACATGCTATAATTATATTCTCCCGATTTTCCAATGCTGAAATGGAAAAGCCTTCACAAATATTCTAGTCAGTTTCTACAGGCGACCGGATAACTCAACCAGTTAAACCATTTCAACCAGCAGCTTTCAACCAGTGTCAACTCAACCAATATATACTTTTAGGTTAGGTTTGGTAGCGTAGAGTTAGGTTAGAACTTTAATTTGACATGGGTTTAGTTGGCCCTGGTCGATTTGGCCCTGGTTGAGAGCTACTGGTTGAAATGGTCTACTGGTTGGTGATCTGATCAATTTGGTTTTACTATCCTCTTTTTTAATGTCTGGACAAACATATTTCAGTAACACGCACGCACGCACGCACGCACGCACGCACGCACGCACGCACGCACACGCACACGCACACACACACACACACAAAATAGTCTGGTTCAAATGACATGATACACCTACAAAACTTTGGCTAGATATTATCGCCATCGTTAAGCAAGCTGTATTATCAACCCATAATTACCAAGGTCATAACATTGACGAAGAAATGGGGCAAAAGGTCTTAAAATCAGCAAACTAATGGGACAAACATCCTAACATCTCCAAACTAACGGAACTGAACATGAGGGAGAAAGGGGTCTAGAAAAAGAAACCTTAAACCATGGACTACCTATGGAGCTCTGTAACTTATGAATCAAACAACACCATGCCCTGATAATTCTCTTAAGGGGAGATGGGTCGTTTTTCTGGTCCCCCTTCTTCCTCTTGTTTAGTTCCATTAATTTTCAGATTTTAAGATGTTTGACCCATTAGTTTGTCGATTTCAAGACCTTTCGCCCCATTTCTTTGTCAACATTATGACCTTTCCTGCTATTTAGCGTGTCGATTTGTTTCCTGGCGAACGATAGTGAGCCTGTAATTTGGGAAGAACCGGGGGATCTAATGGATGATTTTTAAAAGTTTGATGGAGGTCTAGTGACAAAACTAAATATAATAAATATATGAAATAATCGACCAAAATGTATATACCCTTCCCCCTTAACCCCTTCTGTACCAGCAACGTCTCTTAATTATATTCTGGCTACTAGTAGAAGATTTTATTCGGTTAAAAAGGGCCTCCAGCCATTAACAAACTTCGACCTATCTCAACCAACCCATTTAACTACCACAGATCCTTCTAAAGCTGCACACACTCGTCTACATATATCTAGAATAAGTTCGAAAGAAGTCGCCGGTACATAAGGGGTTAATGTAGACACATTTGCAACGAACTATAAACACCAATGCATTCTGCAATATTAATGGCCTTGTTTAGTGGACTTTAATCTTAGAACGTTTGAATCAGATAAACTTGTAGTGTTTAATAGGGTCCAGAGAATACCCAATACCGTCTACCCATGACTGAGAGAAAACGCGCCGTCTTCTGCGCATGACATCATTTTCCCTATAGTGGGGACAGAGGTAAGGGGGTCAGTGGGAGGTCAATCAGTTCATTCATTTTCACAAACGAAACAAATCGAGTGTTTTATAATTTTGCTTGTGCGTGGTGTAATAATGATTTGGAAATATCAATGCTAAGCTATTTTAACTGTGTATAATTGTTCACTGTATGGTTATTGTTTCAACCTACAGGCATAAGGGACTTATTTCTGTTCACAGTTTTCCTAAATATGAAGAGATACAACTAAAGTGGGTCAACCTATGCAAATGGCAAGATCGTATAAATGTTAACAATGCAGTATTATGCAGTTTACATTTTGAACTGGGTGCATTTGAGATCAATTTGAAATATGACCTATTGAACCTACCAGTACCAAAGACACTCGTAAGACTGAAGGAAGGTTCACTCAACACTTCAGTTACCTACAAGGCTACAACACACGGTAAGGATTTTCAATAGTATGATGCTACTTTTAATGCAAAGGAAAATATTCTATTTGTTACAACACACGGTAAGGATTTTCAATAGTATGATGCTACTTTTAATGCAAAGGAAAATATTCTATTTGTTTGATGTGTGTGTGTGTTTATGCATAGGAGAGTATTTAATTGGATATGGAATGTGTAGTTATTGCACACGTGTGTGCAAATGTGTGTGTGTGTGTGTGTGTGTGTGTGTGTGTGTGTGTGTGTAATAATAATAATAATAATAATAATAATAATAATAATAAACGGTTTTATTAAAGAATGACAGCCTCATGAGCTGAAAATACACATTTTACAATTAGTGGATGAACATGAGATGTATGAGATGTGTGTGTGTGTGTGTGTGTGTGTGTGTGTGTGTGTGTGTGTGTGTGTGTGTGTGTGTGTGTGTGTGTGTGTGTGTGTGTATGCGCGCGCGCGCACGTGCGTATTTACATTGACTTTTACATGGACTCAAAACATACCTGTGTGGGATATGAACAAGGGAAAGGATTGGACTTTCACCAACATATGTGTATACCTGGGTGGCTTTTGACTCATGACCTTAACCTTTGACGCAACACTAATACACTTACTGAAATACCTGGACAAATATTTCGTGTGATGATTTTTGTTTAACTTTAAATTAAGAGGAGATGGATGTATGCATTTGCATGTTTGGTATCTTTCAATTATTTTTCTTAGTTTCTTTCCTAGACCTCCATCAAGCTTAGAAGAACACCCCTAGACCCCCCTTCAAGATAAATGTGTACATTTTTCGGTAGAAAAATGTTCCGGCCGAAGGGCAGCTCGTCTTAATATAACAGGCTCGCTATCGCTCGCCAGGAAAAAATCTACACCTAAAGGGCACGAAAAAGGGCTAAATATTGATACACAAAATGAGGCGAAAGGTCTCAAAATCGCCAAACTAACGAGTCGAACGTCATCAAATCTGAACACTAATGGGGCTAAACATGAGAAAGAAGGGGGACCAGAAATACGACCCACCTCCCCTTAACCTTTGGCAACACTAATAGACTTACAGGAATACATGGAACAAAAATATATTGTGTGATAAGATTTTTTTTTTTTTGTTAGGGGTGATGGGTCGTTTTTCTGGTCCCCTTTCTCCCTCGTGTCAAGCCCCATTTGTTTTGAAATTATAAGATGTTCGGCTCAATAATTTGGCGATTTTAACACATTTCGTAGTCAATTTAAAGACCTTTCGTGCCATTTAGGTGTCGATTATTTCCTGGCGAGCGATAGCGAGCCTGAAATTTTAAGAGGAACCGGCCTTTGGCTGGGACATTTTTCTACCGAAAAATTTACAAGTTTATCTTGAAAGGGAGTTTAGGGGGGGGGGGGGGGTTCTAAGCTTGATGGAGGTCTAGCGAGGAAAGTTTAAAAAATATGTGAATAAATGAATTAATAGACCCAAAAAAAAACAGCCACTGTTCCCTTAACCTTTGACGCAACACTAATAGACTTACAGAAATACCTGGACAAAATAGTGTGTGTGATGACTTTTTTACTTTAAGGGGAGCTGGACGTATGTATTTGCATGTTTTGTTTTATCTTTGAATTAGTTTTCTTCGTTTCTTTCCTAGACCTCCATGAAGCTTAAAAATATACCCCCCAAGACTTTTTTTTAAATACCAAAATTTAAGATAAATTTGTAAATTTTTCGATAGAAAAATGTCCTACCCGAAGGCCGATTCCTCTTAAATTACACGCTCGCTGTCGCTCGCCAGGAAAAATCGACACCTAAATTGCATGAAAGGTCTTAACATTGACAGCAAAATTGAGCGATTTCTTTTTGTAATCGCCAAACAAATGGGGCAAACGTCTTTAAATCTCAGAACAAATGGAGCTAAACAAGAGGGAGAAAGGGGGCCAAAAAAATAAATATTAAATAACATTAAAAAAACATCCTCCCTTAACGATCATTCAGTATTTTCTACCCAACCTTCAAAATGTCTGTCGGAGAACAAGAGGTATGAGAACTTTATATCCACAACATATTTAATTAGTTGTATATATATTCGTCGCATCTAATTTTGAATATGTTAGGTTTTCTAATATAAAACAAGCTCCTGCACAAACCTCATATTCAATCTCAATCTTAAGTCATTTTTTGTGAACATATTCCCCTCACTATTATTTTCAGCGTCCTCCCATGATAAACCCTTCTGTAGAGTCGGCCAAATAAGTGATATCGCGGCACCAAGTATATTTCGAGCAATAATTAGTATCTAACAGGACTATCTAAGGTGTATTTCATCGTTTCGAGTGAGATATACAAACATGTTCCTATCTATACACCCCCTATTCAACATCTGACAGACATTAATACAGCACACAACCAGTAAAACATAATTACATTGGAGACATAACTTATTAGGCCAACTGTACCAGTGAAGTCTTATCAAATTTATTCTAGCTATATTTAGACGATTTAGTGCAGTTTGAGAAGGATCTGTGGTAGTAAAAATGGTTAAGGAAGATATCTCGAAGCCTGTTCATTGCTGGAGGCCCTTTTTAAACTGAATACAGTCGTCTAATAGTAGCCAGAGTAAAGTTAAAAGGACGGCACTGGTACTGAAAGGGTTAACTCCCCGTAGTCTCTTTCTATGACCATACTGTTCTTATTCAAACTGTTCCCAATTTTTTCCTCCTCCCCTTCCCGACCTGCCATCTCTCTCTCTCTCTCTCTCTCTCACACACACACATTTCCCCTGGTGACTGGACCTGTTGTTACTTGATTTCCTTTGTACTCACTCACTCACTTACTCACAAACACTCTCTCTCTCTCTCAGACTCACTCACTCACTCTTACTCTCTCTCATTTCCCTTGGTGCCGCCCGCGCTTCGACTTAGACCTGAAGTTTTTAATCTTGCTTAATTTCTCCCGTTTCAATAGACGGGACGCGGAATTGTCCCTCCTGGCTCGGTGCAGTCCCTTCCCTAGAGACCAACGCGGACTCTCACCTTCTCGCTCTCTCTCACTCATAACTTGAGTACTCCATTACTCATTCCCTTATTTGTTTGCATGAGCTGTAGCTAAGCTCTAGCTTAACTGCCCTGTAGTTGCTTTGCATGTAATTTTGCTGTGTTTTTGACTGATAAACGTTTGTTTATCGAGACTGCTTTTGTTTACATTTGTACCGGTTAGTGACGACCGACGCTCTAAAGTAAACAAACTATTTGCTTGTTTCATATTATAAAGTTCTAACACTTATTGTAGATATTTTAGCCCTCACTGTAGTTAAGTGCTTAGCAAACCACCCAGTAGTTATCTTGCATGACATTGTACTGTAGTTTTGACTGATAAACGTTTGTTTTTCAAAATTCTATTTGTCAAGTTAGTAGAGACGTCGCCGATACCAGCGATACCCCAGCGCCACCTGTGTACGCATAAACAAACCCTCTTCTTGTATTTTATATATCAAAGTCTAGCCAATACTGTACTTGGTTGAACTTTTTATCTTGGTTATCTATATAAATCGCACACACTAACATTTGTCAAGATAGTTTTAATATTGGGTTAGAATAATTTAGTTACTGTAATACTTTTTGATAGCCTATTTATTAATCGCATTTCAGATACTTGTCACCATAATAATAGGCCTCTCACACTCTTGCCAGGGATATTACTAACTCCATTATTATTAGTATTGTGTCGACCACTGTATAAACTAATATACAGGCTTTAGCCTAACTGTGTCATACTGCTAACATAATTTTATTTTTATTTTCAGGCATAAAATTGTGTTCTAGTGCTAACATATTCTTTTTGTGATCAACATATTCTTTTTGTGATTTACAGGCATTAATTGTACCATATTGCTAACCAATATTTTTTGTTACTGTACTGTATACTGCTTTCCATTTTTCTCACTAGGCTAAATTAACCCTCTCCCATTTTTTTCCCCAGTAAATTTTGTAACAAATTACTAGTCCATTTACAATTTTCAGGCTTTAACTGTGTCATACTGCTAACATCAATTTTTGTTTTATTTTCAAGCATAAATTGTGTTCTATTGCTAACATATTTTTTGTGATTTACAGGCATATTAATTTTATCATATTGCTAACAAATTTTTGTGTTATTTTCAGGAATTAATTGTATCACATTGCTAACATACATTTTTTGTGATTTTCAGGCTTTAATTGTAGGCTACCATTTTGCTAACATAAATTTGCGTGATTTTCAGGCATATTGTGATTATATCGTCATGGCGCCGCAACGAACCTGCACGAGTTGTTCCGGTAAATTTGGCCCTACCATGTTTGTTGATACTGATGTCCAAATTTGTAGATTTTGCCAGCTCCGAGAGAAGATTGCGGATGAATTGAATGCAGCTCACCGCAAGATCGATGCCCTGACTACGAAGCTTGAATCCCTTCAAGAATTTGCCACACTCAACGTAGGAGTGCCCTCGGCCCAAGAAACCACTACGATGTCAACCGCCATTCCAGTGCATACAGTACCGGTACCGGTACCCACACCAGCATTTTTTTTTTTTTTTTCTATGTGATTGAGGGAGGCAAAAGGCATAACTGCCTATAGCGAGTGCCTCCCCCATAGATGAAAGAGTGACAGGGCCAAACTCAAGGGACGTTCGAGCCAAAATAAGCTACCTTAGATGTTGCAGAAAATAATAATGACTCTACTCTCATTCCCCCCCAGGACAATTTTCAGTTAGTGAGAAACAATGTGCATCCCATTACCAGGAAGGTCATCCCGACAACATGCCAAAACCGCTTCAAAATTCTGGCTATTGACGAGGAAGAGGAAACAGAAGAAGTTCGGCTTGTGGGCAACTCCATGGTCCGTGGCCAACTAACCGAGTTCTGCGCCAGGGCACCCAGGACCAGAAAGCGATTCTGTATCCCAGGTGGCGGCGTGGACGACATTGTTGCGGCTGTGGAAGAGGTTTCCAGGCTCGCCCCCGCAAGCACTACGTACGTCATCCACGTTGGATCTAACGATGTCCAACGGACGCGGTCAGAGGAACTACTTTGCAAGTACCGGCGGCTGATCAGGTCCTTCAAGGAAAAATCTAATAGAATCTTAATTTCAGGAATTGTTCCCCGGATTGATGTAGAAAACCGATTCTACAACATAGCTACCAGTACAAATCGCCGACTAGCCAAACTCTGCAGGGAGGAGGACATCGGCTTTGTCGACACGTGGGATCATTTTTACTATGATAAATCTTTGTTTTCAGGAGATGGTGTACATCTCAATGAAGTAGGAGCTGCACGTCTTGGTCGTCTGCTGAACGATGCAGTCAAGGATTTCCGTTCAAAAAAACGGGGTCAACCAGACCCCAGACAGGGTAGTGTAAGTCAAATATGAACTGAAAATTCAGACAATGCACAATCAGTAACATCCAACTCTAATACTCTTAAGGTGTTTTATGTAAATGCTCGTAGCATACGCAATAAATTTGCAGATCTAGAGGAAATCGTGTTTACAGAACATTATGATATAATCGGCATTACAGAATCTTGGTTAAATACGGAAGACAGAGACTTTTTAGCCGAATATACGCTTCCTGGTTATACAATGTTTGAGAAAAGTCGGATCAATAGAAATGGAGGAGTTCTGTTTTTTATAAAGGATAGTCTTAATCCTGTCTTAATATCAAAACCTCAAATTGCGAATATAGACATATCTTACGTACTATTAAATAATAAACGAGGAACTAAAATAACACTAGCTTTATTATACAGACCCCCATCTCAATCAGTGCAAACTGACAGTGAAATTTATGAACAAATTGCAGAAATAACTAACATACAAGATACCGTAATTCTTGGCGATTTCAACTTACCCGTAACTAAATGGGGCGATATTCTTACTTCACACTCTGGACACGACCTCTATGCTAACTTGCAAGAGAGTTCACTTTTTCAATTTGTACAATCTCCGACCCGTGGTAATAATGTGCTTGACCTTGTACTCGCAACAAAAGAAGAATTAATAGAGAATTTGAATGTTGGTGATGAATTCAGTAACAGCGACCATCGTACAATAACTTTCACTTTAAAGTTTACTAGTAACAAATCAAATAGCAGCATTGAGAAAGTCCCTAATTTCAAGAAAGCAAATTTTCATAAACTTAAATCAAAGCTTAAAGAAACTGACTGGAGCTTTCTGACTAACAATAACGACATAAATACATCTTGGGAGTGTTTCACAACCACTTACCTTAAGGCAGTGCAAGACTGCATACCATCGAAAATACGGCGTCCAGGCCATAATGATCAGCCCAAATGGTGGAATAAAGATATTTCAGACTGTCTGCTTGCTAAAAAAATTTGCTAATGATAGATTAAAATCCTCACAAAATGACGAAGAACGGGTGAAATTTGTAGAGCTACGACGCAAAGCCAAAAAGTTAATTAAGCAAAGTAAAAAGACCCTGGAGTTACATGTTGTGAATCAAAGTAAAACAAACCCGAAAGAATTCTATAGTTATATCAGAAAGAAAAAAGTAGTTACTTCAACTGTTGGACCGTTAGTCGATGAAAATGGAGAATACACCAAAGACGAAGTACAAATGAGTAATGCCCTCAATACCTTCTTTGCATCAGTTTTTTACAACCGAAGACCTCAGTGATATCCCTACACCATCGCCGCTTCAGATTGATAATTCAGATGTTCTAAGCAATATCACCGTTACAGAGAGAGAAGTATTGAATTGTTTAGATAAACTCAAGGTAAATAAAACGCCTGGACCTGATACAATCTCGCCTAGAGTTCTAAAGGAAGCTAAGGATGAGCTCTCCAAACCACTGACATTGCTATTCAATGAATCCTTGCAGTCTGGAACTATGCCCGATCAGTGGAAGCTAGCCAACGTAACACCGATATTCAAAAAAGGCAGCAAATACCTACCCAGAAACTATCGTCCAATTAGCTTAACCTCAATTGTATGTAAAATGCTAGAAACGGTCATAAGAGACAGACTCGTAAATCACTTAGAGGCAAATAACTTACTTAAAGATACTCAACACGGCTTTCGTAAAAAACGTTCCTGTTTAACAAACCTCTTAGACTTCTTCCACGATATCCTCAACCTCTACGATGAGTAAAGCTGTAGATATTATATACCTTGATTTTCAAAAGGCCTTTGACAAAGTTCCCCACAAACGTTTACTGCTAAAACTAAAAGCGCATGGAATACAAGACGGTGTGTTGAAATGGATAGAAAATTGGCTCAGCGACAGAAAGCAAAGAGTAGTCATAAACGGTAAGGCATCTAAATGGACCAATGTAAGTAGCGGGGTACCCCAGGGATAGGTACTAGGACCAATTCTCTTTCTAATTTACATCAACGACATAGATGATGGTCTCACCTGTACAATCTCAAAATTTGCTGACGATACAAAAATTGCAAATAGCGTACTCTCAAAAGAACAAGTTGACGATATGCAACACAATCTAGATAAATTGTCATGTTGGGCCCAAATTTGGCAAATGAGTTTCAATGCGGATAAATGTAAAGTACTACATATCGGATACCTAAATGAGAAAGCAAACTATTCAATGAATGGCACTCAGCTTAAGAATGTAAACAGAGAAACCGATCTGGGAGTAACAATATCGAGTAACCTAAAACCGAGTCAACAATGTTCAGAAGTTGTTAAGAAGGCAAACAAAATAATTGGCTTTATAGGCAGGTCATTTGAGCATAAATCCAAAGAAGTTATCCTAACCCTTTACAATTCCTTAGTCCGCCCTCTTCTGGAATACTGCGTTCAATCCTGGTGCCCTTATTACCAAAAAGATATAAACAAGCTAGAACGAGTTCAACGTAGAGTTACCAAAATGATACCTAGCCTAAAGAACAAACCATACGAAGAGCGTCTTAGAGAATTAAATATATTTCCTTTAACCCAGCGCAGAATAAGAGGTGACTTAATTCAAGTGTTCAAAATCATCAAAGGCATCGACAATATGAATTGTAGTAAGTACTTCACTATCGACCAATCTAATTACACGCGGGGAAACGGTTGCAAAATTATTGGTAAATCTTTTAACTCACACGAATCTAAGAATTTCTTCTTCAATCGAGTTGTCAACTTGTGGAATGGGCTTCCCCAAGACGTTATAGACTGCAGCACCGTTGATTCATTTAAACTCCGCTTAGACAAATATCTCGCATCAAACCCGCGACTAACTGCGTTTGTAAATGAATAACTTTATTTTATCCCCCCCTCAGTTACTAACCCATCTGTCCCCTACTAACTTCCTAATCCTGCCACGGACATTAGTTCTAGGGCAGTAGTTCCCTTTCCAATGTTCCCTTACCCACTCTAAACCACTGTTTGGACACTTGATCCTCAGTGTTTTGGAGGACAAGCAGCCTAGAAGGGTCACTAGACCTGTTGTTGCTTGATTTCCTTTGTACTCCTTTGTACTCACTCTCTCACTCCCACTATCTCTATCTCTATCTCGCTCTCTCTCTCTCTCTCTCTCCTGTCCCCTTTATTTCTCTCTCTTCCCTGGAAAAGCCTCATATATTCCAACTTTTTAGCTAGAGCTCATCCCGATTTTTTTTTTTTAGACTCCTCTATCTCCTCGCAAAGTAGCCTGATGAATTATTTCTCTCTCTAATCTCTCTCTCTATCTCTCTCTCTCTCTATCTCTAATTCTCTCTCTCTCTCTCTTCTCATTCCTTCTCTCTCTCTTCTCTCTCTCTCTCCCTTTCTCTCTCGCTCTTCTTCTCTCTTTCCCTCTCTCTCTCTCTCTCTCTTCTCTCTTCTCTCTCTCTCTTCTCTCTCTCTCTCATCTCCTCTCTCCTACTCTATCTCTCTCTCTCTCTCTCTCTCTCTCTCTCTCTCTCCAAACTCAAAATGTCCTTCTCTTTAGGTTCACCGCATATAGATTGCTATCCTCACATCACCGGTGCTATTATGTTGTTTCTTACATACACTGTATGTGCCTATATTATAATTGTATTTAATTCACTCCAACACCAAACACCTCCCAAAGAAATTAATGAAAGTAAGCATGTGATCCACCGGGATTCGAAACCTGGGTTACCACATATATACAAATTTTAAACACTCTAACCATTAACATTATCAAGGTAGTTATAAGTATGACACATGACTACGACTATTACGGTATCCATTTATCGAATACTGGACATTCATTTAATCATGTACTTCACCTAACTGCACTCATGAATAGCCTATGATCACGTTTTGTTTCATCTGAGGTAGGCAATATTAATTTAAGTAACCTGAAATTATCTCTTCGTAAGTTATTAATGTTTGTTTTTTGTCTTAATTTTCACTCGGTAATATATATATGTAAGTAACTTCAATAAAGGTATATATTAAAATAATTTCATTGGACGTGTCATACGGTACTCTTTTAGTCCGTGGTGGCGTGGTTACAATATTCGGTTCAATTATATTTAGGTTTATGGTTCTGATTGCATGGGAAAGGAGTGATAGATGGACACCTCCTTCACACTTATTTTTTTATTTCTCGAGTAACTCTTTCTGTTCAATACTTTCTAAGCAACTTTACTAATTTCAGGAAAGGCTGTTCATATCAGGTCACCCTAGTCTCCAATAGGACTTCATAGTATCATGTATGTCGAAAACCATCCATACACAAAATTAGAACCATCAACCCCTACCACCATCACCGTCAATCCCACTAGGAGAACCTACACCCCTCCCACCACCTCACTACCATTTAGCCAAGTATACCACCTGCCACATCCTCACCCACAAGTAGATAACATTATACCCGCCACATCCCCACTACCAAATTTAGCTTAGCCATTATCACCCCTCCCACACCCTCTACTCCAATTAGCTACTATCACCCCCCCCAAGCCATCCCTCACTCAAATTAGCTAATATTATTCACCCCCTCCCACCATCCCTCACTCCCAATTTAGCTACATATCACCCCCTCCCACCATCCCTCACTCCCAATTTAGCTACATATCACCACCTCACAACAAGGCCCATTCACTCCAAATTAGGACAGATCACCCCTCCCACCACCCTCACTCAACAAGGTAGATACATATCACCCCCTACCCACCAGTCCCGCTTCTCAGCTACTACCACCCTTCTGTTTCTCAAACACCATATTACTCCTCGTGTTCCTGTGGGCTTCGTGTCCTGTGGGCTAGGGTCGTGACTCTACCCCCCCCCCCCCCTCCCCCCGGGCTCTCTCTCTCTCTCTCTCTTTGCTATCCTTTCCTTCCACTTTATCTTAGGGTTGCTATCTACTAGGATTAAGTCCTGGCCACCTTGCAGGGATCGTAAGATCTGTGTGGCCAGTGTATCTATGTAAATATATGTAAATATCTCTTTCTCTCTCTTCCTCCCTTCCCCTTCCCCCTCTTTCCCCCCTCCCCCTCTATCTCTCTTTCACTCTCACACACACACACTCTCTCTCTCTCTCTCTCTCTCCTCCCTGTTGACAGCATCCCTTCACAATTTAGAGTCAGTGTACCCTGTCCACCGAGAACGTTCGTCGTTAGCCTTTGCCTGGTTATGACCAGTTCACTCACTCACCCACCCACTCCACTCCTCGACGTCTCTCTCTTTCTCTCTCTTCCTCGTCTCATATATAGATAGATATACTATACATGTATATATATAATTATAGATCTTTATATATTATATTCTATCTCTCTGTAATGACCACTCATTTCGCCACCTTACCCAAGTGTCCATGACCTGAGGTATATATATAATTATATATATAATATACACTGACAGCTCATTTCCGCGACCAATCATAAGTTTAGGGCATGACATTAGTATATACAGTCAGACGGATAATATATAATTTTTTTTTTTTTTCTATATTCCAACCTACTCCCTCTCGGGCATGGGGAACTGATAAACCTATATACTCTACTGGAAACACGGTGGAGGCCAGCAGGAGGTCTTGCTCCAGATAGGGAGTGAGACATGCGAAGATTCACGGCTCGAAGCAACTACTCTCTGAAGCCGCCTCGCTTCTGTGCTTACCAGTCGTATCCCACACAATCGGACCCTCACTTCGAAGATAAGAGATATATACTGTTAATATATCGATATCTATACTATATATATTATTTATATCTATATAGAATACGGTCTGATATATATGTTGCAAGAGAGAAAGCGTCTAAACTAACATTACAGCTTTACCGTCCAGTGTGGTAAATTATGAAAAGCTAGGAGGCAATATTAAGAGTAGCGTGGTGTGCCCTCCGTGGCCCACCCCAGTGAGGGTACAAATCAAGTACGCTAGACAGCCAATAAATGCCGAAAATCGCTAGAATAATGCCACAATCTGTAAAATATCACTCTCAAAGGCTCTAAAACTCCACAAATAGTCGCAAAAACCTTTCATGCTGTAGAGAAAACAAGTGCCTTAGATCGAAAAATAATAAACACCTCTCCGATCTACGAGGAAGACCTAAATGCAACAAATAGGGCAGCAGTGCAAACTGCAACACGGTCAGATTCACCCACGATTATGCCTCCCACCATCAATAAAAGCAAAAGCCAAGTATCGAGAAGCAAAGGGAATTTAATTGAATTTCTCTCTTTCTACCTCTAACTCTCATTCTCACTCTCTCTCTCTCTTTGTATGTATTAAATATTATCGTTCTTAACAATCCCAAACTGAAATTAATATATATTAATATTTATATATATGTAATTTAAATTGATATATAATATTTCTCAGGCTCCTTTTATATAAGCTACACGTAAATCACATCCGATGAAAGGCGTCGGTAGTGAAACCATGACATTCCTGCATGAACTGATGCAAACACCTTACCAACAGAAAGGAACACTATATTTAAAGTAATTTGATCGACTAATGGCGTTATATATTATGTCTGGAAATACATGAGTTACCGGTAGATAAATAGACGGATCTCTAGATAGATTAACAGAGAGAGAGAGAGCGAGATGAGAGGACGAGGAGTCGAGCGAAGGAGACGAGAGAGCAGAGAGAGCCGGACGAGCGGCGAACCCCACCTCGCCCGCGGTTTGGGTTGGAGAGAGAGAGAGAGAGCGCGAGTTGAGAGGAGTGATGCGAGGAGAGAGGCGATGCGACGAGAGCGAGAGAGAGAGATGCGCGAGAGATGAGAGAGATCGCCGGGAGTAAAGCAGCGAAGGAAAGTGCAGTGAACTAAATCTGGAGGCAAGAGAGAACGGATCAAAGAAAAAAAAATATATATATGAAACACCAAGTCGAGATACAAAAAAGTGAGTGGGAGTTAAAAAGAGATGACAAAGAAAAGCTAGACATGATTCGCTGGCAAGAAATATTGGACAAAGGGCGAGGAAAGGTCTTGGTTGACGGTCGAGGGAGTGCACAGACAGGTGATTGAGAAATAGAAAGGAATACAGGCGAGGACGGCGATATACCCCCTCTGTTGCTGGCAACGTCTTGTGTGTCCATTTCTCGTATTTAGACGATTTTGTACAGCTTGAGAATGATCTGTGGTGGTACAAAGGGTTAAGTGAGATCATTTGAAGCCTGTTAATTGCTGGAGACCCTTTTAATATGAATAAAAAAGATCTAATAGTAGCTAAATAAAATTTAAAAATTGTCACCGGTACAGAAAGGGTTAAAGGTATTCCACAGTCAAATAAAATTCAATAACGCAGTCTTGGTGAATAAAACGCAACAGAATCGCTAACACACAAGTGACTGGAGTTATCTAGTCTTGATGCTATTCTTGACTTGTTTAGTGAGACTGCGTAACCAATCCAGAAAGGGACTTGATAGCCTCTGACGTCATGAATTGGCCCTATCTTTCACACTAAATATAACAACACTGCACAAGGGGACTGGAAAATTTCCTCCGACAAATTTGTCGACACCTCAAATTAGCAAACGGAAAAAGGGGGGTCCAAAAACATATGGACCCGACAAGAAAAATGGGGCGAAAAGATACTTAAATAATGCCAACCAAAACTACAAAATGGGGGCAAACAGCTTAAAATCCTTGAAAAAACACTAATGGGGCTAAACACGTGAGGAAGAGAAAGGAAGACCAGAAAAAAACGGGACCCCCGATTCTCCCCCCCCCTTAACCTTCTAGTTGAAAGACTACGTAAACATCATCGACAAAGAAAATTAATACAACCCCCCAACATCATTAAAAGTTGACGCATGTACCACTGAACGCATATTAACCCCTTCTGTACCGGCGAAAGGGTGTCAAACCAGAGCAAGTGTGTTGTTTTTTTGGAAGACACATTTGGAAAATGAATATGAGAAGGAAATAAAAGAAAATCTAAACTCGAGAATAGGTATTTGTTTTTATTTGGGGCCATTTTTAACAAATCAACTTTCCAAAGAACCGGAAAATTTTGGTAACTATAAACCCCCCCATTTTTATCCACTACATTTCACATACAGTAAATGACGGAGAAAAAATACTTGGGGGACTTGGCCTTGTTGTTTTTTGGCAACCCTGAGCAACCACGTCCCTTTTTTAAATTTTATTTTCTAAGCCTATGTTTAGCACGATTTTGTGCAAGTTGGAAAGAAGGATCCCTGCTGTTAGTATAAAGGGTTTAAGGTGAGGAAAAATAGTTCGAAAGCCTGTTAGCTTGGTTGCTGGAGGACCCATTTTTTAAACCCTTGATTACAATCCGTCCCCCCCCTAATAGTAGGCCCAGCAAGATAGTTTAAAAAGACCGTCCCGCCCGGGTACAAGAAAGAGGTTTAAACCCCTTCTGTACCGGCGAGCCGTTCCCTTTTTCACTTATGCTAACGTCCTATTTAGAATTTGGAATTTTAAATTCAGTTGTTAAGGAATGAGCTTTTTTAAAAGCAATTATTAACAGCTTTCCCGGGGGGGAAACTATATCCAACTTTAAACCCCATTTTTTACTACCACAGATTCCCCTTATTTAATACTGAAACCACAAATCGTCTAAACATGGCTAGAATAAAATGAAAAAGACGCCGCCGGTACAGAAGGGGTAAATAAATACAGAATTGAATACATCCAGCACAACTCGAGCAGTGAACTCGCAAATATTCCAGTAACGAACGCAAAACCACTGGAACGGAAGCGGATGAAACCAACCGTAATTCATCGAAAAATAACGGGGGGGGGGGGGGGGAGGGGGTGCATTGGTTTTTTGTTTTATTTTTCTGTTGATTATTTTTTCCCCTGAACGAAGGCGATAGCGAACCTGTAATTCAGGACATTTGTGCCCCCTACCCGACAATATGTGCAAAATAATCATCCCCTCTATGGGTTGGGTCCCTTCGGTGGGGTACAATTGTTTTTTATGCTGTATTGGGACGGCCTTTGGGAGTTAAGTAAAACAGGAAATTAATACATTAAAATAGTATCATAAAAAAACAAGGTGACATATGATTAATCCTTCTCCCCTCAAGCCCAGAACCACTTAATAGATTTCCAATGGGATGGGTGGGTGCAGCTTTAAAGGAGAGCCGTTATGTGTGGTTTTTGGTATCCCGTGTTATGGTGGTTTTGTGTGTTTTACTGTTTTTACGTGTGTGATGAGTAGTTGTTACCGCATATGTGTGTGGTTGTACGTTGTGGTGTAAAACCGTAATGTGTGTGATACGTTTGTGTTGTGTGGGTAAACTGTTGTTAACTGGGTTATGTGTGTTGGTGTGTAACCGGGGGGGCTTTATGTGTTTGTGTGTTGTACCGTTTTAAGTGGGTTGGGTGTAACCCCGGTTTATGTGTGTGTGCCTTGGTTGGTGGGTTGTGTGTGTACTTATGTTCGTTGTGGTGGGTACTGTTAGTACATATCGGTGGTTGGTGTAAAACTTGGGTGCGTGGTTGGGTTGGGGGTTACCGTATGGGTGGTGGGTGGTCACACCGGGTGTGTGTTTTGGGACCGTTATGTGTGTGTGTACTGTTATGTGTGCACCGTTATGTGTGTACCGTTATGTGTGTGTACCGTTGGATGTGTGTGTATTGTTGGGTGTTAACACCGTTGTGTGTGGGGGTACAAAAGTAATGTGTGTGTTGGTACTGGGTTATGGTTGTGTGGGGTGTTGTACCCGTATGCTTTCCGGCCCAGTTACAAAACAATTGGGGAAGTGATAAGGTTCATGAAAGGTACCCACCAAGAATATATACCGCTACCTGAAACCAATATCTTGTTATATTACAGGTAGCTTCCACTAGTGTTCCTCCCTGATCAGCGATACACCAACATCCACTGGTCTTCCTTGTATTTCTTTTATGACTCCATACATATATACGGTACATTAAAGTTTAAACAACCACAGGGAAATAATACACACCCTTGTTTCAACCCAACATTCAGATCAAAGAACTCGCTCTGCTCATTCTCCACACGTACTGCCGCCTTTGCACCCACATTAATATATGTGCTTCCTGCACCTTTTTTGTTTCTTTAAGAGACAGTGAATAAAAGGTCCATGTGCTTAAAGTCATCCTCCATTCATAAAATATGTTTAACAATTGGACTTAAACTGTTGCAGGTTGTAAATTTGTGGAAAGTAACTCCAAGGAAGTGAATTCCAGAGAATAGACATATGGGGATAAATGCATTTTGATAAGCGGAAGTTCTACATTGTGGAAGAGAGAGTGTGAATTCATGAGCATTCCCAGCTGCCCTAGACTTGTGGGGACAGATGGGGAGAGGTGGTACAATTGTCAATTGAGGCAAGTTTCTCAGAACATTTACTGTGAACAAATAATTATGTACACTCGGCCAAAAAAGTACCTGCACCCTACGCTGATCATCTGGTGTGTACAGCTTGATAGGTTTGGCACCTCTGCCTGCAACTATATCCATGTGTCAGAGACGATCGTCTCTGACACATGGATATAGTTGCAGGCAGAGGTGCCAACCCTACCGAACTGTACACACCAGATGATCAGCGTAGGGGTGCAGATACTTCTTTGACCGAGTGTACAGTAATGCACAGGATGCAGCATTTCTTTGTATGTATAATGGAGGAAGATCATGCGTGATTACAGGATTATTGATTAATTTAATTGTTACCGGTATATTTTGAATTTTGTCCAACTGCCTCAGTGCAACCATTCCACAAGGATAAACAGTATTCATGATCATAACAAATAAATAAATAAAAAGGAAAACTAAGGCGAGTGCCAGAGTAGCCTTTATACATACATACATACATACATACATACATACATACATACATACATACATACGTACATACATACATACATACATAGGCCTACATACATATGTTTTCCAGCTACGGTAATGATATATCGGTGTTACATACCTCACGCGGCCCTAAAGCTATAATAATGATAATATAATCGCGGCATTAACAACATTACCCAATTTCAATTATCGAAGATCCGTAACACTATCATTTGGAGCCATCGTTGAATACTTTCCGGATAATACTGTACCGGCATAAACGGAATTCGGAAAGTACTGAATATCCGGGCGCTAGAGGTGAAGCGAAGGTGAAGTGTTGTGGTGGTGGGGTGAAGTGTGGTGGTGGGGTGAAGTGTGGTGGTGATGGTGTGGTGGTGGTGGTGGTGTGAAGTGTGGTGGTGGTGGTGGGGTGAAGTGTGGTGGTGGGGTGAAGTGTGGTGGTGGTGGTGGGGCAATGTGTGGTGATGGTGGGGTGAAGTGTAGTGGTGGTGGTGGGGTGAAGTGTGGTGGTGGTGATGGGGTGATGTGTGGTGGGGTGATGTGTGGTGGTGGGGGGTGAAGTGTGGTGGTGGTGGTGGGGTGAAGTGTGGTGGTGGTGGTGGGGTGAAGTGTGGTGGTGGTGGTGGGGTGATGTGTGGTTGTGGTGGTGGTGGTGGGGTGATGTGTGGTGGTGGTGGTGGGGTGATGTGTGGTGGTGGTGGTGGGGTGATGTGTGGTGGTGGTGTGAAGTGTGGTGATGGTGGTGTGAAGTGTGGTGGTGGTGGGGTGAAGTGTGGTGGTGGCGGGTGAAGTGTGGTGGTGAAGTGTGGTGATGGTGGTGTGAAGTGTGGTGGCGGTGGGGTGAAGTGTGGTGATGGTGGTGTGAAGTGTGGAGTGGTGGTGGTGGGTGGAAGTGTGGTGGTGGTGGAGGAGTGAAGTGTGGTGGTGGTGGTGGGGTGAAGTGTGGTGGTGGCGGTGGGATGACGTGTGGTGGTGGTGGTGTGAAGTGTGGTGGTGGTGTGAAGTGTGGTGGTGGTGGGGTGAAGTGTGGTGGTGATGGTGGGGTGAAGTGTGGTGGTGGTGGGGTGAAGTGTGGTGGTGGTGGGGTGAAGTGTGGTGGTATCGGGTGAAGTAGAAAGGAGAAATTGGGTTTGAAAGCATTAAGAGAAACAAGATTTTCTCTGTCCAAATCCACTCAACATTTGATAGTAAAGGTACAGTTGAGAAGATCCTTTATGAATTTTAGAAAGAGAACTGAATACATGACAGAACCCTGAGGAACACCGGAGTTGATAGGTTGAGAAAGTGAGCGATGGCAGTCCACAACTGCAGCTATGGAATGGTCAAAAAGGAAATTAGAGATAAATGCACAGATGGAGAGATAGAAACTAAAGGAGGGTAGTTTGGAAGTTAAATTAAAGTGATGTACCGGTACTCGTATTAATGGAGAGAAAATTGAAGGAAAACCCACTTTAGGCTTTTGTATATATATATATATATATATAGATATATATATATATTATATATATAGATATATATATAATATACAGTATATATATATATATATCTATATATATTATATATATATATATATATATATATATATATATATATATATATATATATATATATATATAATAATAATAATAATAATAATAATAATAATAATACATGCATTAACATATTTACTTAGTCATGAACTATATAAATTTTCCAACAACTCTCCCTCTCAAAATATATATAAAACTGTCCATGTGAAGCCTCATAAACACAAAAATAACCAAATAAAGAGCGGGGTGAGGATTGATGTGTGTAATATCTGGAATGTAATTATGTCACCGTAAAAATTATCGGACCATAACTAATGAAATATGGCGCTGTGTGGCTTCACTCGCGAATGGAATTATGGAAAGCTAGACTAATACAATTGTCTGTTAATTATGTCACCTGCCAACTTGAAACAATTTGTAGAGTCTACAGATTCAGCAACAATACATTAATATGATTGTGTGTTAATTATGTTATCTACCCACTTGGAACAATTTAAAATCAGATTGATCTACAATACATTTATATAATTGAATATACATACCACTAGTGACCTGAAGAAGCTATCTGCGAAACGTTGTCAATAAAGTGCTCCTCCTCATAGGCCTATGCTCTTTATATTAATTCTGTCAACTTTTCTAAGTTATTTCAACGTTAATATAATTGTCTGTCAATTAAATCACCTACCGTACCTAGATAAAACAATTTAGAAACGCATTCAGTTAAAACACATTAATTAATATAATTGTCTTTTAATCCAACAACACTTACACACTCTGCACAATTAAAAAACAGATCCAGCTAAAACGCATTAACACAATTAAAACATATATACATAATAGAGTTGCTGTATGATATCTAATATAAAAGCCTATGGTATAATTATGAACACATTTATTACCTTGACAACACCAACAATTACTATTATACGAGGCGCATGGTGTATTATATGGTAACATTATATTATACGAGGCGCATGGTGTATTATATGGTGTATTATATACGAGGCGCATGGTGTATTATATGGTAACATTATATTGTCAGTAATAAACAATTTAGATAAAATAATTGCATTGCCTATGATTATTAAATATATATATATATATACCGGTATATATATATATATATATATATATATATATATATATATATATATATATATATATATATATATATATATATATATATATATATATATATATAATAACGAAGCAGAGCAACTGTTTGATTACTAGAAGATACAAGGCCTCTTATATACAGATCATTAGACAAATGCATACTAACGAATTTCGAGCAGAACGGTGAAAACATATAAGACTAGAAAAGAAAAAAAAAATACGTCAAATTAGCCCTTCAGATCCTAGGCACATATGAACACAACACATTACAACACTCACCCATGTAGCGTTGGTGGTCTGAGGGGGTGTATGTGTTGGTATAATTATATGTAGGCGCTGTAACACACACATCTGAAACACAAGCCAAAAACACATATAAGCAAGTGAATGATGCAAAAGTATTTTAACTATATAACGATGGATTATCTACAATACTATAATTTAAGGGGATATAGGTTGTTTTAGGGGGTCTATGTATTGATATATTCATTTATTTTGATGTTTCTTCGCTAGACCTCCATCAAGCTTAAAAAAAGCACCCCCAGTACCCTCCTTCAAGATAAATTTGTACATTTATCGTTAGAGAAATAGAAAAATATCCCGGCCGAAGGCCTGTGCCTCTTAAATTACAGGCTCGCTATCGCTCGCCAGGAAACAAAATATACACCTAAATGGCACAAAAGGTCTTGATATTGATATATAAGTGGGACAAAAGGTTTTAAAATCGACAAAATAGTGGGGGGCTAACGTCTGAAAATCTAAAAACTAATGGGGATAAACATGAAGAAGGGGGGGCCAGGAAAACGACCCATCTCCCCCAAAACTAATCCATAGCTACCTGTAGTAAAACTAATCCATAGCTACCTGTAGTAAGACGGTAAGTTAGCAATACTAGCAAGTTGCCACCACGATGTAAGTAATCTAGACTTCTGGCTAAAGTTGGTGTCACACGAGTGCATTTTCCGGCAATTTTCGATGAGCAAGTTTGTTCTCGTAAAGTTTTAAGGATCTTTTGCATGGGAATCGATAACTAGATCGAAGGTTGTTGTTGTTGTTGTTGTTCCCCAAGCTGCCTGGCCGAACAGCCCCAAGGCCCCGAGCAAGGACAAGGCCATATCAGAGCGCCCCCACAGAACCCTCCCTGCCGACCACAATAAAGCCTGGAGTGACCGAAGCCACTCCATGGCGGGGAGCTGAGGAGGGAGCGGAAACGCCCGGGAAACCAAAGCCCCACCCAGGGCCCTGTGCCCCTTAGCACTTATGAAGAGAAAGTTGAGGGGCAAAGGAATAATGTGACGCTTTGGCTTCCAATCTTGGTAGATTGGGAGGTCAATCCACGGAAGAGACGCCGTCACTTGAGATCTAGAAAATATATAAGTAAAAGGAACAGTCAGAGTAAGCTATGGGTATGGCAGAGATCGCTCAGTTCTCACTCTGATAGACCAACCCATCACCACATGACTAGAACCCAATCCTCTCAGCAACAGCTAGGAAAGGCCCTAGAAAGCCGCCTTTGGCGGGGGGATAGCTCCCCTATTTCAACCCCTTTCGGGGTTGGGCACCCGCACATTCGGGCACAGATCGAAGGTAGATTATGTTAGGTAGCTTATTTCTGATGGAACATATATTAAAAAAACAGACAATTGATCGTAAAAATTTACGGAAAAATCGCTCGTGTGACAACGGCTTAAGTAACATATAACCGAGCGCACAGGGAGTTACTACGATAGTTCTTGAAGCCTTAGATGATACAATTCTTCATTTCATGTCTGTTTCCTGGCTAGGGAGGGGAGGTGGAGTGATAGGGAGGGTAGGTGGAGTGATAGGGAGGGGGGGAGGTGGAGCGATATAGTTGATTGGAGCACCGCGGCCTTCACTGTAATTGAACCAAACGTTATTGCCAATACCGGATCTAAACATGGCTATTCTCTTTTATAATGATTTTGATCTAGCGAGTTGTCTAAAGAATATCTCATGTTTTCTCTCTCTCCTGTGTGTGTGAATGTGTGTGTGCGTATGACAGAATGTGTGTACGATTGATTTATTCTCACATGACTGATTGCTGGATTTGTTCCCATCATATTTTTGCTGGTCACTGGTTCGAAGCTATTGAACACAAGCGGACCCAGCAATGTCATTTCATGGCTGGCAGGGTCCAGAGTTTTGATAACACGACTCAAAAACATTTATCCCGGGTTTCCATACGATGACGGCATGTACGGTGGTGGTAATAAGTCATGTCTCAGCTGTCATTACGTTTGGCTCGCTCTGTGCTGTATTAATGTCTTTTCAAATGTTGAATAGGGTGGGTAAGTGTAAGAACAGGGTTGTATATCTCACGCAAAAAAAAAAAAAAAAAAAAATCATATGTAAATATTGCAGATACCAATTATTGATCAAACATAATTGGTGCCGATACATAACTTATTAGGCCGACTGTACCTCTCTCTAATCTAGGGGTTTACCGCGGGGTGTCACCTTACACAAATAACCCACGCAATCAAAAGGGTTTCTAATCATACGGATGGCTAGGTTGGTTGGATAGGAAGGGGGAATAAAGGGATGTTATAATCGACTCTGATAGAACAAGACTTTAACTTGTATCTTACCAAATGGGAGACTTAAGCCGGTATCACACTGGCCTGGCAGATTATGATTTCAACATTAAGAATATTTCGGTTACCTAAATTCATCTACCATCAGTCTAGTTTCCGATACTAGGGCAAACTACTCCAGAAATGTTGCCAACAAATTTTGATCATCGATTGTTGACTATAAAAGCTCTCTTTTGATACCGGCTTTATAGCAAAAGAAAGAATCTACGTTACTTGAAATAATAAGACTACAAAAGGAAAAAGGTTACGTTAGGTGGGATAGCTAAACTTCCAAGGGATACCGGTAATTAGAGTATAACTGCAATTAAGGGGGGGATGGGCCTATATATTTGCTCATTTATGTATTTTCTTATTATTTGATTAGTTTCCCCCCTAGACCCTCCATCAAGCTTTGATTAGTTTCCCCCCTAGACCTCCATTAAGCTTTGATTAGTTTCCCCCCTAGACCCTCCATCAAGCTTTAGCATAAACTGTGGTAAACGGCTACTAAGTGATATAGACACTCACTGGCAAAGGTTATTGTTTTAAATAATATTCCCATTGCAATACAATTTCTGAGTTACGCGTATAGGCCTAGCCTAGTTAGAAGAACAATTAGCCTTAGCAAATTATATCAATATTAACACTATTCCAGTAACTGACCACTTGCGAGTTTCAGGCTATAAGGAAGTTGGAGTCTTTTACATTGATATTTAGCAGAATTACCAGCTAAAATGCGGGCGTATTACATATATAAATACATACAACTAAATTCAACATACGTTTTATCCATTAGATATCTACTTTATTATTGTATTTTTGTTTAATACCAATGTTTACGTCACCAACTTCCTTATAGCCTGAAACTCGCAAGTGGTCAATTAGCAAGTTCATTATGACTGCGTAGCCATTGCACTAAGAGCGCACGCACCCGCACACACTCACTATTCAAAACATCATGATAATGATATTAAACTAAAATGGTGCCATAAAATACATAGCCTACCGGTACTGCAACAGTCAAATAAATGCCACCCAAACCTCGATACATGCTGTATCGTACAACAAAACCACATAAACCAACTGTGTCAGACCGACCAAATAAGTTGTCTGCATAAAAAAAAAAAAAAAAAAAAAAAAAAAAAAAAAAAAAAACAGACCAATGCAATTATTTAAAAAAAAAAATCGGAACGGAACGTAGACATATCATATTTTTTGTCAGCGCGAATGTAAAAAAATGCAATAACATTCTGAAATAGAAATGTGGTGAAAAAATCTAGTGTAGTAAATCAGCTCTTTTAACAAAATATGGATATACCGTAATAGTATAGTGTTATGTACTGAGTATTCGTAGATAACATACATACAAAGGTACTGTACACAATCATATATAGACACCCACCAAACAACCTACACACACATGACGACGGTAACAAACACTCTCTCTCTCTGAATGTGTGTGTATTGGTAACCCACAGTCGCTATTAATATCTGGAGTCACTCAAGGATGCTGAATGAAGAAGACCCGATTGTTATTGGTTGTTCGTTTATCTTGGCTTCCTCTTGCTTATTCGTCATTTTTGTTATTGCGTGTTCTCGTATGTTTGTATTATTTGTTAATGCTTTTTACTTCGCTTGATTTGTTATTTATGTTACGTTTGTTTGCATTTGTTTGTACTTGGTTGTGTGTGCTTGGGTTTACTGTTTTTGTTATTGTTTTGTTTGTTGTGTTGCACACCCAACATTCAGATAAAAGAACTCGCTCTGCTCATTCTCCACACGTACTGACGCCTTTGCACCCTCATACATGCTCTTCACTGTTTTCAGCAACTTGCCGTCTACTCCGTATATTCTCAGTACTTTCCACAAACTTTCTCTATCAACTCTGTCATATACCTTCTCCAAGTCCATAAAAGCAGTATACAAATTATGTCCCTTCTCCAAATATTTATCCACAACACATTTCAGTGCAGAAATCTGATCTACACACCCTCTTCCCTTCCTAAACCCGCCCTGCTCGTCACCTATCCATTTATCTGTTCTCGCTCTCACTCTCAATCATTACCGGTACCCTGCTGTACATCTTCCCTACTACGCTTAGAAGGCATATACCCCGGTGGTTACCACACACTCCTCTTTCACCTCATACAGGGGGACTATTATGCCTGTCTTCCAGTCACCAGGTGCGCTCTCTTTCTCCCATGCTAGTTTACACATTTTCCATACCGTACCCATTCGATCACTATCTCACCACCATACCTCAGCATTTCCCCACACACTCCATCAATTCCTGATGCTTTCCCCATCTTCACTCTATTCATGGCTTCACACACTTCTGACCTGATCCCCACCTCCTCCTCCACTACTTTTCTTCTCCCTCCCATACCTCATCCAATTATGTTTGCTGGCGCTTACAATCCCTCCATTTTACATGTATAGCCTATTCCTTCCAAATTCCTTTTTTTTCTTCCGTTGGTTTATTTTTAATAATGTTATTGGGTTTAATATTGGTTTATTTTTAATAATGTTATTGGGTTTAATAAATTACGAAAAACCTTGATGCGGTAGGCTAAGTTAAATTGCATTATCTAGAAGGCCATTGAACACAATAACATTTAAATAATTTATAATGAACTTCAAATTATGCTAGATAATCCTATAGCTCATAATTATGGTAATAGCCTACATGTGATATTATTTGCCAATGGCATACTATAATATTGCCAAACAATTATGCTGGCCAAGTACCGGGTACCTAAGATGTATAAATCGTTATCCAACTGCCAAGAAATTAAGGAACACCCCGTTCTTAAAATTAATCCTCCTTTACAAACCCCTATGAACTAGAATAAATTAATGAAGCCTATCACGTTTAGACAATGTTAGTGCTACCCGGTAACCCTACAATCTAACAGGTCAAGTAATCTAAGCTTGCCTAATATATAGTATAGTTATATAATAGCTTACAGAATCAACGTTAAGATGGTTGTGGTAAATAACATAAACCGACCGATACAGTACCGGTATATTGCACAATAGGCTAAACTTATAAGTGGAGAAGATGACTTGCCAAGCTTTTGTAAGCTTATATCAATGATTACCGGTGTATATATATATATTTTACAACTTGGTTTTGAGAATGTTTGCCTACCTTAATATTAATAGTTATTCTCGCCTATATCGTATAATTAAGGAACACTCCATTCCTAACATCTACCCTCTATTACAAACCCCAATGCACTTGAATAAAATAATGAAAGCATATGGTCCTCCCGGGATTCGAACTGGGGACACCACACCCACACCATAAGCATCTAAACCATTACACCACCAACACAGTTGTTATAAGGAATAAGGAATTAACCAGCATTTAATTACGCAACTACGTATTACCAAGTTCTGAAACTGGGTCTATTACGTAAACAAGTACGGTACCGGTACGCGGGTTGCACCAAAACAATTTTTAAATTAATAGGTTATATGCCATGCCGATTCATAAAGTGCATTTCAATATATTAGTATTAGGAAATTTAACCCAGGCTAAACCCTAATCAGTTATGTTCAGTTCATCTATGGTTTAATGTATTTCCAAGACATAGTCAAACGCTATTATAGCCTACTGTATATATATGTAAGCTACTAAGTTATTTCAAATGTACTATATAGCACGTCACATTAACCGAACATATAATGCTTATACATGGTAAGCTATCACGATTACAAAACATACAGAACAAATAATATATAACATTGAAAGGGAAGTATTAGGCTAACGATTGAAGTAACGAAGCTACTACTATAGTCTATATTTTTTCCAGTAGATGGTAAATTGAATCTCTTAGTAACTAATTTCTCGATACTTGATGGACAAATATGAAACTACTATGGCTGTGCGTCGTCTTAATGCCATGGTTTCATAATTAACAGCATATTTCGCTACAAAATCTACCTTATAACCGAGTAAAAAAAGAGAGAACGTGTCAACTTAGTCTCAGCCGGAAAACAATAGACTATAGTGCCGTATTTAGTTATAACAAATAGTTTACTATTGCAAATTGATTATAATAACTGATATATTATGATACATAAAATCACTTTAGGGAAGATTCTTCCCATGCTTGCCCAAAGATATTGTATTTATTGTAGACATTTTATGTTGCGCATGCGTACCGGTAATGTAGCCTACTTCTTGATTAAACCATTTTCTGTCATCCCAATTGATTGAGTATTATACTGTAGCGAAACAAATCTAAGGATTGAGCATCATTATAATATGTTACGGTAATGTTTTTACATCATAGGCCTATATACAGTATATCGGTATAGTCATCACAATAATACTATCACATATAGCCTAGCTGGTAATTATAGTTGCCGCAACAGGCGATTCGTGCAAAAGTTGCCCTATTCGGATGACAAATGGGTCCCAAATGTGTTGCTTGGGGACTTAATACTACATTAGTGCAGAGGCTATAAGATAATTTCAAATACACTTAGGAATGACTGTAGTGCGCAAAATTAAAGTTGGTCTCTGTATTTTAAATAACCTAGATGTGTACCGGTATCAATCTTCAGTATGCGGCATTTGTGAGATTGTAAGAAATGAGGTTTATGGCAAATTATAACATGGGTGTATATCTGTAACATATTGCAAGTCCAACTGAAATTACCCCTCTTCCAGAGATATGTGTTGATGGTCAAATCGGGACAATCAGATAAATGAGGCCAAGTAATTGAATCGGGCTGCATAGATGAATTAGGATGAACAGTTAAATCAGGACAAGCAAGTCAAGCACCCAAGCAGAGCAAAAAGTAAATTATTGCTAGAGCGGTTGTATCGGGTAATCGGGGCAATCATATGAACTAGCCTAGGTCAAATTGAGGTAAGCAGTCAAGAGAGAAAGTGTGACCGAACTGGGCCCTATCTATCTATCTATCTATCTATCTATCTATCTATCTATCTATCTATCTATCTATCTATCTATCTAGAGAGAGCGAGAGCGCGAGAGAGAGCCAGAGAGAGAGAGCGAGTGAGAGAGAGCGAGCGAGAGAGTAGACAGTTCTGAGAAACTGCTGGTGCGGGAGGGTTTATAACAACCTGGATTAGGGTGGTGCAGTTTTAATGACATTATTAATTAACATCAGTCAGCACAGACATAACACACACACACAAACTACGGTATTCTAAACGCAAACCCTGAGTGATGTGGGATATAGCCTAGCAGACAACTTCACCACGACTTATGAATTATGTAATCTTATTCTACTCACTTCAAAGCTTACACAAGACACCGCAATGCAGATCTTGGTGTATATATGCTAACGGGCAAATTGAGAAGTGCCTTAGTTACATATGCTATACACATCTATCCCTAGTCGTAGGTTCCTAAGATCACCTACGACAACAATCATGATGCTTAATGGAAGGAGGGAGGTAGTGTAGGAGAAAGAGTGGAGGGAGGGAGACGTGCAGGGATGGAGGCGTGGGGGGGGGGGGGGGAGGATGGAGGATGGGAGGCGTGGGTGGACGGAGGAAGGGAGGCGTGGAGGAATGGAGGATGGGAGGCGTGGAGGAAGGGAGGGATGGAGGATGGACGGTATGGAGAAAGATGGGGATGATAAGGGTAGAAGAATGGGTGGGAGGTGTTGTAGAACAGTAGAATTGTGAAAGGTGGTGTATAGCCTATGCGGGGAGTGAGTGAGATTGTGTGGACGAAGGAATTTCTGGATAAATATAGAAAGGAAGGTCAAGAGGAAGGATTTAAGGTAGCGTTGAGGAAGGGAGGGAAGTGATGTATACGTAAGGAAGGTGTTGAAGAGAGGGGGGGGGGGGGGGAAGGCAGTAGATAGTGTGGAGAGGAGGTGAGGGAGGGAGGGACTTGTGGAAAGAGGGGGGGGGGGGGGGGGGGGGGGGAGGAAACAAGACGGGAGCTGGGGTTTGGGAGGGGGGGTAGATTAAATGGGTAAATACTAATTTCCTGCATTCCTTCCCATAAAACAACACTATACTGTATATCTAGATAGGCTATTGTCCAACTATGCCTGACCAAAACTGTGCCCCAGACATCAAATAAAGAACTTCCACGCTTTAGCCTAACCATTATACCACCAATACAGTTAAAGATTGAGTACCTGACTTAAGATAAATATCCATTTATCGAATACTGTATATCAATCTAATCATGTAATCAGACCCAATTGCCAGGCTAGTTAGAGAGAAAGGCGAGGGTAGGGAAAGCAAGAATGCAATGGAGACGAGGGAGGGAGGGGATGATGGAAGATGAAACACCAGACGGAACCAAACCGTAGAATTACACTCACCCTTCACCCTTGCCTTCTGCCACCTCCTACTGCTGCAGTACCTCCTCAACAACGTCTAATACACTACGAAACAGGAATATAAACACGAAATAGCACGCTAACGCGAAATAACAACAACAAATCGTTAGCACTCCCGCACACCAGGAAGCAAAACTTGGACTGGGAGTCGCGTGGCGGCGTGGGGCAGCGACGCAGCGTGTGTAGTAAAAAACAGGGTTACTAATCTCGCAACACACAATATTGCTAGATTAGTCCACAATGTTGCTGTATTGTAAAGCTTGCAGAATATTAATACACATCTTTATAATACCGACTACAAATAGCTCCACAATATCACAAGCATTTATGTCGGTAGATGTAAATAATTGTAGCTGCATCGAATTAAATATTTATAGATCTACTTAGCACTAAATTAGCTAAGTTGACAACACTGGTGGGAGACTGAGGGATGCCGGGCGCGTCACGTGACTGGACAGGATGGCAATGAGGGTATTTAAAAACATTATTTTGAGTTAAAGGACATTTAAGGATACTATATTACCAATTGTAAGTTTCTGTTAAGTTATTGATAGTGTACATTGTCAGATGGTCAAGTACACATACGCGAATACGAAATCTAATCGTATATAATTCCCACTTACTGATTATGCGGTATCAGCGACTCTAAAAGAAATACGGCCCACTTATATGGCAATAGTTCCAGCTGATTGACTTGTGCCACCGTGATTATTTAACACTATGTTAAGAATAGTAATTAACCCTTTGAGTACCAGCGACGTGTTATATTTTTATTCTATCTATATTTAGGCTATATTATACAGCTAAGGAAGGATCTGTGGTAGTTAAAAGGGTGGGTTGAGATAGTTTGAAGCCTTATTATTGCTAGAGGTCCTTCCTAAGCTGAAAAAAAGGATGTCGCCGGTACTCAACGGGTTATTACAAGACCAAACATGGACATGACTGCAAGAGCAAATCAGCTGGAATTATTGACATAGGTGGGCCGTTATTATTGACATAGGTGGGCCGTTATTATTGACATAGGTGGGCCGTTATTATTGACATAGGTGGGCCGTTATTATTGACATAGGTGGG
The DNA here is from genome assembly GCA_032716605.1 of Paralithodes platypus. NCBI lineage: Eukaryota > Metazoa > Arthropoda > Malacostraca > Decapoda > Lithodidae > Paralithodes > Paralithodes platypus. Next base: position 918,590 of record CM064581.1, read on the forward strand.
CCGTTATTATTGACATAGGTGGGCCGTTATTATTGACATAGGTGGGCCGTTATTATTGACATAGGTGGGCCGTTATTATTGACATAGGTGGGCCGTTATTATTGACATAGGTGGGCCGTTATTATTGACATAGGTGGGCCGTTATTATTGACATAGGTGGGCCGTTATTATTGACATAGGTGGGCCGTTATTATTGACATAGGTGGGCCGTTATTATTGACATAGGTGGGCCGTTATTATTGACATAGGTGGGCCGTTATTATTGACATAGGTGGGCCGTTATTATTGACATAGGTGGGCCGTTATTATTGACATAGGTGGGCCGTTATTATTGACATAGGTGGGCCGTTATTATTGACATAGGTGGGCCGTTATTATTGACATAGGTGGGCCGTTATTATTGACATAGGTGGGCCGTTATTATTGACATAGGTGGGCCGTTATTATTGACATAGGTGGGCCGTTATTATTGACATAGGTGGGCCGTTATTATTGTAGAGTCGCTGAAAAAAAGTATAACAGGTTCAATAGTCAATGTTTCCATATGATGGGGGTTCTCAGGAACCTTATTTTGCACCATTATAAGGGGTATCAAGAGGAATTGCATTTTTAGCCTTTGACTAGGCTACTTGAGGTTTTTCCTGAGTGAAGTACAGTACAATCATACTTGACCATTTTTCCGTAGTTTCTGGACGACAGTACCGTGGTTTCCTTATCACACATGCAACTCGATAAACCACGAAGGTTTAATTATAGGCTACGTACGTCTGGCAGTCTTGTAGCAATATTGCACCAAGATCAAAAAGCCTGATTCTAGTCTTTATATATCTCGCACAGTAGAACACTAGTGTGGAATAATGTGTTCAAATATTTGATTACATATAATTAAAGAGGAAAAACTAACTTATTAATCTGGAACACTACGAAAAGTTGCACAGCCGATCAAAGTTAAGTTGTGCAGCCACATTGTGACAGAACTCACAAAGATTGCTGCTTAAGAAAGTAGTCATTACCGACTCCCAGCTTGATATGGCCATTGTACAATGTTTAGAAGTAATTTCAATTGCATAATTCTCTATTATTGTATAGGACAGTTCTACTAGGCTTCCTGATGAAACGTTATTGTTGAAGTTAACATACTCACATACTGTATTACGGCAGGCCTACACACACACACACACACACACACACACACAATATTATATATATATATATATATATATATATGCCCATTCTACAGCTAAAAGTAACTTTAACACTGATTATTATTAGTGTTATGGTTATAATAATAATAATAATAAATTATTATTATTATTATTATTATTAGTAGTAGTAGTATTTTGGAGTCTTTTAAACAAGCGTCTATATTAGTCTGCCATGCGTAGTTGGCTGACGGGGGCCCCTTTACTGGTAGCCTATATTGTTAAAGCATCCCCTTCCCTTGATCAAACCCCTCATTCCTTTGACGGTGAGTTTATTACACCCCAGGGATCTTTATTAGTTTGGCCCTCGGCTAGTGTTGCCAAATTAGCTACTTTCCCGCTTGATCTAGAGTTATTTACTTCGATCTAGAGGCAAATTTGACATGAAATCTAGCGATATTCTGTAGATTTGAGCCATGTTAGAGAGATATTGGAGAGATTGTGCAGATGTTTTAGCTATTATCTGCATTTTAGAGAGATATTGGAGAGATTGTACCGTTATTCTAGCGGTTTCTAGAGAGATATTGGAGGGATTGTGCCGTTATTCTAGCTCTTTTCTGGAGACTTGAGCCATTTTTAGAGATATATTGGAGAGATTGTACCGTTATTCTAGCGATTTTCGGCATATATATACTATCTAGCGGACTTGATTTGGTAACCCTGTCCTCGGCCGTCTTGGCAGGTGGTCGAGTGGTGAGCACGCTCACGTGTGAATCTGCAAGACCCGGGTTCGAATCCCTGCCACGGCGGACATTTAGTGGGTGTGGTAGTACGTCCTAGCATGTTTCACATGCTCGCACCCAGTCAGGGAACATCCTGACGACGTATACATACTAAACACACATAACAAAGCCACTCCAACAGCTTCCTCTCTCTCCAACATCCCTTCTCCCCTCTCTACACGCTTCAGAAAAATAGGAAAATTAGAATGTAAATAAGAGGTGCCGTTGCAAAGGCTAATCCCTCAATACTTCATCTGATATGATCTGAGGTGGCGTGGTGATGGTGGTGGTCCCTTCTCAGAGCCACCTCTTGGGGACATTTACCTCTATATTGTTTAAGGAGAGATGGCTGATTTATCTGGCCCCCTTCTAACTCATGTTTAACTCGTGTTATGTATTTTTTTATTATTATTTTTAGTTTCCTCCCTACCATCAAACTTAAAAAACAACCATTCGATCCCCCTTCTAGATTAATTTGTACATTTTTCAGTAGAAATATGGCCCGGCCAAAGGCCGATTCTTCCAAATTGACAGGCTCACTATCGTTCGCCAGGGAAAAAAAATCGACACCTAAATAGCACGAAAGGTCTTAATATTGACAAACAAATGAGGCGTAAGGTCTTTAATCCGACAAACTAATGGCGCAAACATCTTACAATCTGAAAACTAGTGGGGCTAAACATGAGGGAAAGGGTGATCTAGAAAAACGACCCATCTCCCCTGAACGTTTTGTGTTTTATTTCATATTGTTTTGTTAAATCTTCAATGTGTTCTTTCCACATTTTGAGAAGTTCGTTTTGTCTTTATATTGTGCTGTTCCCGTTTTTGGGTTTGTTAGTTTTGCAAGTTTCACATGTTAATTAATATAGAATAAACTAAATACAACACCGGTAGAGTGGAATAAAGGCAAAGGAAGGGAAGCAACATGTCGCCTCAACAACTAACTCCTATAGGTCCCTACTCTCCCAATAAAAGTGTCAAAGGAAGGGGAGATCTGCATGAACGCTGCCACCTGACGTCTTCAAGTTTGGCCATTATTAAAGACGACACACACACACACACACACACACACACACACACACACACACACACACCGGCTCACCCAGGAGAGAGAGAGAGACTAGCTGAATGCATAAGTAATATCGCCATCAGAAGGGGAGGGAAGTAAAAACACAAGAAAATACAAAATATAAAAGCGACAACGTGTAGACGTTTGGGAATGGAGAAGGGAGGGAGGAAACGAGATAACAAAAGTGAATAACAACACAGAAGAAGAAGAAGCAGAAGAAGAAGAGGAAGAAGAAGAAAAGTCCCAGAAAAAAACACAAAGACAAAGAAAAAGAAGAAGAAGAACACAAGAAGAAGAAGAAAGAAGAGAAAGAAGAAGCAGAACAAGAACAAGAACAAACGAAGAAGTAGAAGAACAAGACGAAGAATAAGAATAAGAAGAAGTCTAAATACATAATGAGTACAAGCAATCAAGAATGGACAAGGGAAGTTTGCTCCAGGTAGAATAGATCTTTATGTGTGAAAATATAATATCTCTCCTCTAGCTTTAATGAGAGAGAGAGAAGTTAAAACAATAGTCCCTGAGGGCTGACAATTGTGCATCAACGTGTGTGGTGTAGATCAAAGACTCCCTGTTGCCACACTCACACCCTTTACCTCTCTCTCTCTCTCTCTCTCTCTCTCTCTCTCCCCAACTTCTATCTCTGTCTCTCCCTCTCCTCTCCTTCCCTCCCCTCTCTCTCTCTCTCTCTCTCTCTCTTTATGTGGTTGCATTATCTTTTGTCATTTCTCTGTCTATCTGTTGGTTTTGTTGCTTGTTAGCCGTGTGTGTTTGTTGTTGTGGTTGTCTGATATGTCTTTTATCTTTATGTTGTCTGGGCATCTATATATCTTCCGTGGGTCTGTCTGTGTCTGGCGGGTTGCTTCCTTCATACTCTCTTGATGCAGATTTGTCTTATCCTCTCTCTCTCTCTCTCTCTCTCTCTCTCTCTCTCTCTCTCTCTCTCTTCCTAATTTGCTACAACAAATTTGATAATTGGCGAGTTCTACTAACAGGAAGAGTGTACGGATTTAATATATAATTATCTACGATCAAACGCAAAAGGCAAGGTATAGGAAAGGTACAATATAACAGGTTTGTGGATACAAAACATAAATAATAAACCACACATTAAAACTACAACAATACATAGGGACAAATACAATATTACATTAACAAAAAATAGGGGTTTACGTTTAGTTAAGTTGTAGCTCAATATAAAAAAATGCAGGTCTCAAAGTAAGTGGAATCTCATTTTTCTTTAGTTTGAGCTAAAAAGTACAGTCACACGTTTTCCTTTTGGTACGTTCTCTATAGTAACAGTAAGGGAATACTACACGTGGCTGATGTATTTATACAATTACAATTTGTTATGGGTTCTTAGACTCGGCAAGTAATTATTTTTAAGTAAGGGAAAGGTATATCTAATCTTTTAGTACTTTTGGAATTTTACTTTTATCGTAAACTGAAATAGCTAATATAATAGATGTGAGATAGACGTGGTCAAAGGTGTTTCCTCCCTAGACCTCCATCAAATTTAATAAAAACATCCATTGGATCCTCCTAGCTTAATTTGTAAACAAATTTGGTAGAAGAAAAAAATCTTCCAGCATTACAGGCTCACTATCGTTCGCCAGGGAAAAAATCGACACCTAAATAGCACGAAAGGTCTTAAACATTGACGGAGAAATGGGGCGAAAGGTCTTAAAATCGACTAACTAATGGGGCAAACATCTTAACATCTGAAAACTAATGGGGCTAACATGAGGGAGAAAGTGGTCCAGGAAACCGGCCCATCCCCCCTTAAATCAAAGTTGAATGTGTCTAATAGTTTCATACACACGGAAATGGCAAAGAGCCTCTTCTTCTTCTTCTTCTTCTGTCTAGAATTAGTATATCGTAGAGTCGGATTTTAGCGAAGTGAGTCTGATTACTAATTCTCACGAGTTCACGTTTTCTCTTTGATCTCGTGATGATATTTTACATATTAACTTTATCATAAAATTGTATTATTTATCTGGAAATCACTAAATATAAAAGTGTGTGTGCGAGCGGCTGTTGGAGTGATGATAAATGATATCCAACTATGTAAGGGGAGACTGGCCGTTTGTTTGGTCTATTAATTCATTATTCATATATTTTTCCCAAGACCTCCGTCAAGCTTTAAAAAAACATCTCCTAGACCCCCATTCAAGATAAATTTGTACATTTTTCGGTAGAAAAATGTCACGGCTGAAGGCCGGTACCTCTTAAAATTGCAGGCTCGCTTTCGCTCGCCAGGAAGTAATCGACACCTAAATGGCACACAAGGTTTTAAAATTGACAACGAAATGGGGCGAAAGGTGTTAAACTCGTCAAACTAATGGGCCGAACGTCTTATAATCTCAAAACTAGTGGGGCTAAACATTAGGGAGAAAGGGGTCCAGAAAAAACAGTCCCCCCCCCCCCATAAATTAATCTTCCATATTATGTCGAACCAGGATGCCCGGCTATAATATTATGAAATTTAACTTGCAGAAATGTATCATGAAGGGGGATCTAGTGGATTATTTTTATATAGTTTGATGGAGGTCTAGGGAGGAAACTAAAAAAAAAAATGAATATATATATATACTGTATATATATATATATGTTGTATTTATAATATATATATATATATATATATATATATACTGTATATATACTGTATATCTATCTATCTATCTATTGCCTGACGCCGTGATCCACGAAGGGGTGGCCACGAACGAACCGCCCCCATGCACCTCTGTCCCCAGTCAGTCGACGCCCCTCCCCCCAACCAGCACCGCCTTCGTTCATGTAGTTCCTCACTCCATCCTTCCACCTCATATTCGGTCTACCTCTCCCCCTCTGTCCCTCCACCTCCACCTCCACCTCCACCTCCATATACTGTATATGTTGTATATATATATATATATATATATACAGGGTGTTTCATAAATACCTTTCATAAATTTCAGAATGAATAGACCTAGCAATAATAAATATACTTTACTATGTGACGGTTTTGGAAATTTCTCATATTTACCGGGATATTACAAATGTTTAGTTTAAATAGGAAAGTCTAGGGGATGAACACAATCAGTAGATTACCATCACCTCAGAACAGCATCACAGCAGAAAATCCACATGCAACAACAACGAGGGGACATCAGGAACGCTTTTCGATTAATGTTAGGGCCGGTATTCTTGGTGACCATCTAATCTGACCTTTTATGTTACCACAACGACTTACAGGCAATGTGTACACCAGATTTCTTCAGGATGACTTACCCATACTACTTGAAGATGTGCCTCTCGGAACACGTAGACAAATGTGGTTCATGCAGGATGGGGCTCCAGCTCACTTTGCACGAGGTACGAGGGATTTCCTTAATGTTATGTACCCTGATAAGTGGATAGGCCGTGGTGGTCCCATCGCCTGGCCACCTAGATCACCGGACCTAACTCCACTTGACTTATCTTTGGGGACACTTGAAGAGCAGGGTGTATGCTACACAAATCAACACCCGTCAGCAACTGTGGCAACGAGTTCAAGAGGCATGCAGAGAAGTAAGAAACACACCAGGGATATTTGAAAGAGTGCGACAGTCTCTTATGCGCCGAGCCCAAGCCTGTATCAACGAGGGTGGGAGAAACTTCGAGCAACTATTGTAAATACTGTAAAATACATTGATGTTCAAACATTTATGACAAAATAAAGTAATTGAGGTGATGGTAATCTACTGATTGTTTTCATCCCCTAGACTTTCCTATTTAAACTAAAATGTGTAATATCCCGGTAAATATGAGAAATTTCCAAAACCGTCACATAGTAAAGTATATTTATTATTGCTAGCTCTATTCATTCTGAAATTTATGAAAGGTATTTATGAAACACCCTGTATATATATATATATATATATATATATATATATATATATATATATATACTGTATATATACATATATATACTGGTATATATATATATATATATAGATAGATATAATATATATATATATATATATATACTGTATATATACATATATATACTGGTGTGTATATATATATATATATATATATATATATATATATATATACAGTATATATATATATATATATATATATATATATATATATATATATATATATACAGTACACACCCCAAAAATAACCAGTCCCCTTAAACTGCAATTACCGTGTGGCCCCTTTCAAAGAGAACCCTCACAAGTTCCTTATACAAGGTTGGCCAAATACCAGGAAGAGGAAGGGGAAGTCTTACCAGGGTTAAGGGGAGAGGGGCTGGTTGTTTTGGTCTATAAATGTATTTATTTTTGGTCTATTAATTGATTTATTCATATAGTTTTTAGTTTCCTTTCTAGACCTTCATCAAGCTTAGAAAAACATCCCCTAGACCCCCCTTCAAGATAGAAAAAACCTCCTAGACCCCCCTTCAAGACAAATTTGTACACAAATGTACCGGCCGAAGGCCGGTTTCTCTTAAAATTACAGGCTCGCTTTCGCTCGCCAGGAAAAAATCAACACCTAAATGGCACGAATGGTCTTAAAATTGACAACAAAATGGAGCTAAAGGTGTTAAAATCGCGAAACTAATGGGCCGAACGTATGAACAGTAATAGGGCTAAACACGAGGGAGAAGGTGGACCAGAAAGACGGACCATCTCCCCTTAAAGCTGCTGTTACATTACCACTTGCTACCAGTGGATATATAGAAGCAAATAAATATAGTGTATACAGTCTATACAGTCTATAGGCCAAGGCTCTTCACTACCATTATAGGTGTTGAGTGTGGCTGTGTATAAATTATATATATATATACAATATATAAATATATATATACATACATATATTATATATATATAATATATATACATATATATATATATATATATATATATATTATATATATATATATATATAGATATATATATATATATATATATATATATATATATAGATATATATATATATATATATATTTCCTTTCTTGCTGGAAGTTCGCTCTTATTCAACCTGTCTTGGTCATCCTCCACTCGTGACTTCGGTGAAACTTTTTCTATTGCGCTAGACATATCGAAAGCCTTTGATAAAGTCTGGCAAAAATCCCTCATTTCCAAACTACCCTCCTTTGGTTTCTATCCCTCTATTTGTGCCTATATTCCTAATTTCCTTTCCGGCCGTTCCATAGCTGCGGTTGTGGACGGCCACCGTTCACTTCCTCAACCTATCAACTCCGATGTTCCTCAGGGTTCTGTCCTATCTCCAGTGTTCTTTCTATTATTCATTAACGACCTCAACTGCACCTCCAGCCCCATTCACTCATATTCTGACGATTCTACATTACATTATTCAAGTTCTGTGGGGGCGCTTGGTTATGGCCTCGGCCTTGCTCGGGACCTTGGGGCTGCTCAGCCAGACACCCTGGGGATCAACAACAAACTAGCCTTCCACAACATGATTCACAGCTGGAACACCATAACTCGCATAAGGATACCATGAAACACCTATCTTCTGATATCTCTACTATATCTAATTCGGGCAGAAGGAAGGGAGGACGGACAGACCAACGGACGAAATAAGCTGGCCCTCCGTGTCCCAATATCGTAGGTCCGGCAAATGTGGGTGGTAACTGCACTGGAAGTATACTGGCATTAACCACGTAATGATGTTATGGGGTATTATCAGCCGTTATGGTGGTGGCGGTGGTTATCAGCCGTTATGGTGGTGGCGGTGGTGGTGGTGGTGGTGGTGGTGGTGTCTATTGTGGTGGTGGTGGTGGTGGTTGTGGTGGTGGTGTCTATTGTGGTGGTGGTGGTGGAGGTGGTGGTGGTAGTGGTGGTGTCTATTGTGGTGGTGGTAGTGGCGGTCTTTACTGTGATACTGTGTTCTGGTGTTTGTGGTGTTAAGGAGGGATGGGCGCATGTATTTGCTCATTTTTATATATTTATATATTATGTTTTGTTTCCTCCTTAGACCTCCATCAAGCTTAAAAAATACACCCCAATGACCCTCCTTCAAGATAAATTTGTACATTTTTCGATAAAGAACTTTCCCGGCCAAAGGCCGGTTCCTCTTAAATTACAGGCTCGCTATCGCTTGCCAGGAACAAATCGACACCTAAATGACACGAAAAGTCTTAATATTGACTAAGAAATGGGGCGAAAGGTCTTAAAATCGGCAAAGTAATGGGCCAAACGTCATACAATCTAAAAATGCATGTGGCTAAACATGAGGAAGAAGGGAGGCCAGAAAAACTACCCATCTCTCCTTAACCACGTATTATATCAGCCGTTATGATGATGGTGGTGGTGGTGGTGGTGGTGGTGGTGGTGGTGGTGGTGTGGTGTTTGCTGTGGTACTGTCTTTGGTGTGGTTGGTGTGGTTGTTGTGGTGGTTGTGGTGTCAAGTTGGTCGAGATAGTTGTTGTAGAGGTGGTGGGAAAATAGTTGCGATAGAGAGGTGGTGATTATAGTAGTGATGATGGTAGTAATAGTAGTAGTAGGGATAATTAGTCCGTTCATTCTAGGTTGGGCAGAAATCGTAACCTCTAACCTCTGGAACTCAAAAAGGGCTAGAGCAAATAAGCTGTCAATTTCCACACCTATTCCCTAGCCAAGTCTGCCTATTTGGTAGAAAAATGAGCTCGATTACTCTAGTCTGTTTTTAGTTACGGAGGTTAGAGGTTACGATTTCTGCCCCAACCTAGAATGAACGGACTTTAGTCATGATGGTGGTGATTCTGGTAGTGATGATGGGGATAGTAGTAGTGATGATGGTGACAGTATTGTGGATGTTGGTGATAGTAGTGATGATGGTGATAATAGTAGTGATGATAGTGGTAGTATCCATGATGACTAGTAGTACTGGTGCCGTCCTTTTAACTTTATGTTGGCCATTATTAGACGATTTTATTCAGTTTAAAAATGGCCCCCAGCAATCAACAAGCTTCGAACTATCTCACTTACCCCATTCTACTACCACAGATCCTTCTTAAACTGCCTATATTTGGAGGAATGAACAAGAAAGGGAGAAGTAGGAAGGAAGAAAATAATTGAAGCAAAGAGAAGGACGAAACAGGGAGGAAGGAAGGAAGTAGAGGAATGAAGAAGAAAGGAAGGGGGAGGTAGGAAGGAAGAAGAAACTAATGGAAACAAAGAAAAAGACGAAACAGGGAGGAAGGAAGGAAGCAGAGGAATTAAGAAGAAAGGAAGGGGGAGGTAGGAAGGAAGAAGGAAAGAATATAGACTAAGAAAAAGACGAAACAGGGAGAAAGGAAGGAAGTAGAGGAACGAAGAAGAAACGGAAGGGAGGTAGGTAGGAAGGAAGGAACACTAATTAAGGGGGAGGGTAATCACGATAATGAAGAGAAATGTCCAGCTAGCAAACACAGCAATTGTTTGTGGCACGAGTGTGTTGGGGGGGGGGGGGGGGGGAGGGGGGGATTGTTGCGGTTGCTGTTTGTGTTGTGTTTGTAGTGATTGTAATGATGGTTTGTGGTTTGTAATGCTGATGGTGATTGCATTTGTTGTTTGTGGTAGTGATTGTGGTTGCTGTTTGTGATTTGGGTGGTATAGGTAGCGCCATTGAACTTGACAATAATCTTGACACCATTACTTCTTATAAATCAAAATTAATGTGGTTCATACTGTTGATGGTGATTGTATTCGTTGGTGATTGTGGTTGTTGTTTGTTATTTGAGTGTTAGTAGTGATTGTAATGAGTAATTGTGGTTCGTACTGCTGATGGTGATTGTATTTGTTGGTGGTGGTGATTGTATTTGTTGGTTGGTGGTGATTGTATTTGTTGGTGGTGCTGATTGTATTTGTTGGTTGGTGGTGATTGTATTTGTTGGTGGTGGTGATTGTATTTGTTGGTGGTGGTGATTGTATTTGTTGGTGGTGGTCATTGTATTTGTTGGTTGGTGGTGATTGTGGTTGTTATTTGTGATTCGGGTGGTAATAGTGATGGTAGTGATTATCACGAGTGTTTGGGGCGCCGCTGCCAAACTAATGGGCCGAACGACTTAAAATATGAAACTAATAGGGCTCAACATGAGGCAGAAAGTGGGACCAGAAAACCCAACCAACCATGCATCCCCCCTTAAGGTAAGATATCAAGCAGAAATATATATATACTGTACGTGATGCCTGCAATAACCCAGGCAGGAGGAGGTAAGTCTTAAGAAGGCAGCCAAGGATACGAGGCAGCAGCATATCAGCGACATTATTACACCCAAGAGCTTTTTACGCGAATATACACTATACGCGCAATATTAAGGGGGGGGGGGGGATGGAGGGGGAGCTTATTTATTTGCTGATTTATTTATTTATATTTTAATATTTTCTTTTATTCCCTCCCTAGACCTTCATCAAGCTTAACAAAATTACCCCCCCCCCCCCCCCACACCCCTCTTCAAGATAAATGTGTACATTTTCCGGTAGAAAAACGTCCCGGCCGAAATTCACCCAAAATTACAGGCTTGCTTTCGCTCGCCAGGAACAAATCGAGACTTAAATGGTACAAAAGGTCTAAAATATGACAGAAATGGGACGAAAAGTCTTAAAACCACCACACTAATGGGGCGGAAGTCTTATAATCTCAAAAGTAATGGGGCTATACATGGTGGAGAAGGGGGTACAGATTTAAAACCTTAAACTTAAAATATCGCCTTAAGGGGAGGTATTTAGTTGGTTCCCTACTGTTTCATCAAGCTTAAAATTACATCCCCTAGACCCCCTTTCTAGATAAATTTGTACATTTTTCGGTAGAAAAATGTCCAGGCCGGAGGCCGGTTGCTCTTAAATTACAGGCTCGCTATCGCTCGCCAGGAAAATATCGACACCTTAATGGCACGAAAGGTCTTAAAATTGACAGAAATGGGGCAAAGTGTCTTAAAATGTCCTAACTACTAGGGCGAACGTCTTAAAATCTCAAAAGCAATGGGGTTAAACATGAGGGAGAAAGGGGTCCAGAAAAAAAATCCTCAAGTGGAAATCTCCCCTTAATGGAGTCAAGACCCTCCTGTATATAGGATAACCAAACTATGCAGACGAGAGCTTTTATGGTAAGAAGCTAGGAGACAAATGATTTGATTAGAATTGATGTTAAACAAAGTATTTTCAAAACATTGATTATGGTGTGAGAAAATAGCTCCTAAACAAGTTCTAGTAATGCGGAGAATAGGACGGACGTGATGTCAATATGGTGACATGTTTATAATATTAAAATTATACCCACACAATGACATTAACCCTCTCATGTTCTTGACGCAATTTTGAGCCTATTAGGGATACTTTAAAGCCTTTGTTACCATCAGGGGTATTTAGAAACCTTTAGTTTAGTTACTTCAACCTCTGCAGTTGTCTTTGAGTTAGCTGTGGGCAGAAAACTAATTTTAGAGAGGTAATTATAAGAGTGAGAGAACTCTATTTTTTATTGTTAATCTGGTAACCTCTGCGTCATAAAAACGTGAAAGGGTTAAACTATACTGTTAACCCCTTCTGTACCAGCGATGTCTTTTTTATTTAATTCTTGCTAAATGTAGACGATTTTATGTAGTGTAAGAAGGATCTGAAGTAGTAGAAAGGGTTAAGTGACATAGTTCGCAGCCTGTTAATTGTTGAAGGCCCTTTTTAAACTGAATGACGTCGTCTAATAGTAGCCAAACTATTGTTAATAGGACGGGACCGGTAAAACTATAAATGCAACATGGTGATAACATAAATGCAACATGGTGATAACATAAATGCAACATGGTGATAACATAAATGCAACATGGTGATAACATAAATGCAACATGGTGATAACATAAATGCAACATGGTGATAACATAAATGCAACATGGTGATAACATAAATGCAACATGGTGATAACATAAATGCAACATGGTGATAACATAACATAAATGCAACATGGTGATAACATAAATGCAACATGGTGATAACATAACAAAATGCAACATGGTGATAACATAACAAAATGCAACATGGTGATAACATAACAAAATTATACACAGATCGGAAGTCTGTGATGCTAGATAGTGTGACGATATTTATAGAACATTAATTAATTAAATATTCAATCCACAGACAAATGGAAAAATGAGAGAGAGAGAGAGAGAGAGAGAGAGAGAGAGAGAGAGAGAGAGAGAGAGAGAGAGAGAGAGAGAGAGAGAGAGAGAGAGAGAGAGAGAGAGAGAGAGAGTTAAAGAAGGTAAAAGTGAGGTTCGGGTTGCAAGTGTCGCTCGGGGTCTTGTTCAGGTTAATAATGTAGACGCCAAGGTGTATAAGATGCTGTTCCTACCCCCCGTCTGTCTGTCTGTCTGTCTGTGGGTCTGTCTGTCTGTTCCTCCGTCTATCTGTCTGTGGGTCTGTCTGCCTGTCTGTCTGTCTGTTCAGGTAAATAATGTAGGCGCCCAAGTGTATGCGATGCTGTTGTTTCTACCCTGTCTGTCTGTGGGTATGTCTGTCTGCCTGTCTGTATGTGGATCTGTCTGTTTGTCTGGTAAATAATGTAGTCGCCCAGGTGTATAAGATGCTGTTGTTCCACCCCGTCTGTCTGTCTGTGGGTCTGTCTGTTTGTTTATCTGTCTACGTGCATTCGTTAGTTAACCCTTTCTGTACCGGTAACGTCTTTTTAGTTTAATTATAGCTATATTTAGGCGATTTTGTGCAGTTTAAGAAGGATCTGTGGTAGTAAAAAGGGTTAAGTGAGAGTGTTCGATGTCTGTTAATTGCTGGAGGCCCTTTTAACACTGAATAAAATCGTATAGTAGTAACTTGAATAAAGCTAAAAAGATGTCCCCGGTACAGAAGGGGTTAAGGGACATTATTTGATTTATGTATATATTTGTTATTATTACCGGAATGTGTAAAATAGGCATGGTTGGAGTCTTAAAAACTTCGCCACGTATTCGAAGGCATAGTCCTCCACGAGACTATAACCTGGTTCTTCAAATAAGAACTAAGGTTGCTTCCCTTAAAGAGGGTGACCTGTTTTTGTTCTGTCCTTTTCTATCTTTCTCTGGCTTGTATCCATTTGGCCCCATTCAGCCTACTGTTTCAAGACGTTTATCCCCATCCAGGTGTCAATTTCTTACTGGTGAGCGGTAGCGAGCCAGCATATTTTTAATTTTTGTTAGACAGCAGGCTAAATTTGTAAAAATTTTTATAGAAAAATGTATTCATATAATGCTGGCTCGCTATCGCTCGCCAGGAAGAAATCGACACCTAGATGGGGATAAACGTCTTAAAATAGTTGGCTGAATGGGGCCGAATGGATACAAGCCAGAGAAAGAGAGAAAAGGACAGAAATAACAAAAAGCAGGTCACCCCCCCTTAATTAACTTAACCAAACCGAGCGTCACCCGTCTACATACCGTGGCCTTATCTAACCCATGGGCCGTCTTGGTAACCTCTTCTGTACCGGCGACGTCTTTGTAAGTTTATTCTAGCTATATAGAGACGATTTTGTGCAGTTTAAGAAGAATCTGTGATAGTAAAATGGTTAAGTGAGATCATTCGAAGCCGGTTAATTGCTAGAGGCCCTTTTTTTAAACTGAATGCAATCGTCTATTAGTAGCCATAATAAAGTAAGCAAGACGGCATCGGCTCAGAAGGGGTTAAGGGGGTAGGGGATATTTTGGGGTCTATCAATTAATTGATTATACATGTTGTTTTTAGTTTCCTCGCTAGGCCTCCATCAAGCTTAAAAAATAAACACCCCACAGCCCCCCCCCCCCCTTTCGAGATGTATTTTTACATTTTTTGGTAGTCGTCATAAAATTACAGGCTCGCTAACACTCGCTAGTAAAAAAATCAACAACTAAATGGTACGAAAGGTCCTAATATTGACAACAGAAATGGGGTGAAAGATCATAAAATCGCCAAACTAATGCAACAAACGTCTTAAAATCTCAAAAACTAAAAGGGGTTAAACATGAGGGAGAAGGAAGTCCATAAAAAGCGACTACCTCCCCCTTAACCCCTTCCCTACCGGCAACGTCCTTTTAACTATAATTCTGGCCGCTATTCAACGATGTTATTCAGTTTCGAAAGAGCCTCCAGCAATTAACAGACTTCGAACTATCTCACTTAACCCTTTTTACTACCACAGATCCTTCTTAAGCTGCACAAAATCCTCTAAATATAGCTAGAATAAAAGTAAGAAAACGTCGCCGGTACGGAAAGGGTTAAGTGGCTGCTATGGATGAGGACGTTTGCGAGTGTGAATCTTTTAAGGACCTACTGCCCTAAACTTATCTCCTCCTCCTGCCTCACTCTTTTCCTGCCTCGCCTCCCTCACCTGGGGGTTGGCAGCCAAGCAAATTGTGCTGTCATGGCCTTACCTCCCTCTCCCCCCCCCCAACCCTCTCTCTCTCTCTCTCTCTCTCTCTCTCTCTCTCTCTCTCTCTCTCTCTCTCTCTCTCTCTCTCTCTCTCTCTCTCTCTCTCTCTCTCTGTATAACTGTATATCTTCATGGCGTTTTAGTGCAAATTTCAGTATTTTACTTAGGTAACACGCAATAAATACCCAAGGATATTGATAAAATATTAATCGTAATGATATATACGTAATTTTTTTTTTTTTTTATATACTGTATATGGAATTGATATGAAAGTGCCTAAAACAGGGCTGGTAAAAACGTAATTATATATCAATATAATGTTATTGATGTTACGGCACTTAATTTTTGTAAGCCTCTTTTGTGAATCTCTGGTGCTTCCTGTTGGCATAAATTATGTATATGTACAAAATAAGAATAAGTGTAGCATATGCATAGTTAATTCTTATCAAATGAAATATAATATTACACGTGCTGAAAAACAAGAAAACAAAGACTAATATGTGTTTATCCCTTTGGAGAATAACAATAATATCGTTCAATAAAAGCCAGAAAACAAATGCGGATTTTCAAAGGATAAATGTGACGATTTTCTTCTTCACGTTGACCCCCCCCCCCCCCCCCCAATCCCCTTCCCCAGTGCGAGTCTGTGTGCGTATGTCTGTGTAGTTTTGTGTGCGTATGTCTGTGTAGGTTTGTGTGCGTATGTCTGTGTAGGTTTGTGTGCGTATGTCTGTGTAGGTTTGTGTGCGTATGTCTGTGTAGTTTTGTGTGCGTATGTCTGTGTAGGTTTGTGTGCGTATGTCTGTGTAGGTTTGTGTGCGTATGTCTGTGTAGGTTTGTGTGCGTATGTCTGTGTAGTTTGTGCGCGTATGTCTGTGTAGTTTGTGTGCGTATGTCTGTGTAGTTTGTGTGCGTATGTCTGTGTAGGTTTGTGTGCGTATGTCTGTGTAGGTTTGTGTGCGTATGTCTGGGTAGGTTTGTGTGCGTATGTCTGGGTAGGTTTGTGTGCGTATGTCTGGGTAGGTTTGTGTGCATATGTCTGGGTAGGTTTGTGTGCGTATGTCTGTGTAGGTTTGTGTGCGTATGTCTGTGTAGTTTGTGTGCGTATGTCTGTGTAGGGTTGTGTGTGTTAGTTTTAGCGTGCACCTGGTGGTCGTTCATGCATACACTAAAACACTATAAATATTGCAATATTAATATAACGGTCTGGTGAGCACGCCGGGCGAAAAGCAAGGGGAATATTACTCACTCACACACACACACTCACTAACACACACACACACACTCTCACACACACACATACTAACACACACACACACACACACACGCACACACTAACTCTCACACACACAATCTCTCTCTCTCTCTCTCTCCCTATCCCTCCTGCTCTCTCCCTCTCTCTGGTTTGACAACGTGGATTATAAATTTTTTTTTAGCCTCAATATGAATATAACACGCAACCATGGCTGGAAATTAGAATTGAAATGGTTCAGCACTAGTATTTGTGGAAACTTTGTCACATATAAGATCTGTTCTTAACAGTTAGGTGTAAACAGTTATTCAGTAGAGCAGTTCAATAAGAGAGTAGATAGTATATTTCACACTCTGTAATTCGTGTAGTGCACTAAACACTTCGAGTATCTCCCCGGAATAGACCGCAAGGGCTCTGACATACTAAATATTCCTTGTAACTCCTTGTATCTCTTTCTCTCTCTCTCTCTCTCTCTCTCCCCCTCTGGCATCCTAGCTAATGCCTTTCGTGCCTCACTAAGTAATACACCCACAGCAGCTCTTCCTCCTCATAACAATATTTTTCTTTTTTTTACTCTCCGCATTTTCCTGCTTTTCGCCTTTCATGGGGGGGTAGCCATTTTTCCTTTCATCTTCTCGAATTAAGTATGTTATACTATTGTTACAATAACAATAATAATAATGCTGCTGCTACTAATACTATTACTACTACTACTTATAATACTACTACTACTACTACTACTACTGATAATAATAACAATAACAATAATACTAATAATAACAATAACAATAATAATAATAATAATAATAATAATAATAACAATAATAATAAGAAGAAGAACGGTAATAATAAAAATAATATATTAAAAACATGGTTGAATAGTTAAAATCAAACACACATATGTCATCTGAATGAAAGAGTGTACTAACTGTTTACGTCAAAAGACTCCTTATGGAATAAACCAATGACCGTTCTAAACTAATACATAGACATCCAAGAGTAAGCCCGCCCTACATTGATCAAACTTAAGGGCAAATGGGCTGGTTTTTCTGGTCCCCTTTCTTCCTCATGTTTAGCCCCATTATTTTTGAGATTTTAAGACGTTTGTCGATTTTAAGACCTTTCGCATAATTTCTTTGTCAATATTATGACCTTTCGTGTCCTTTAGATGTCGAGGTTTTCCTGGCGAGCGATAGCGAGCCTGTAATTGAGGAGGAACCGGCCTTCGGCCGTGAAATTTTTCTTTCTAAAAATGTGCAAATTAATTTTGAAGGGGGCTCTAATGGATGTTTTTTTTTAAAAGGTTGATAGAGGTCTAGCGAGGAACCTAAAACATAAATGAATATATAAATATATAGACCCCCCAAAATATATAGACCCCCAAAATATATAGACCCCCAAAATATATAGACCCCCAAAATATATAGACCCCCAAAATATATAGACCCCCAAAATATATAGACCCCCAAAATATATAGACCCCCAAAATATATAGACCCCCAAAATATATAGACCCCCAAAATATATAGACCCCCCAAAATATATAGACCCCCAAAATATATAGACCCCCAAAATATATAGACCCCCAAAAAAAAAAAAAAATTTTTAATTTATTAGACCCCCAAAATTATATAGCCCCCCAAAATATATAGACATAGAACCCCCCAAGAAATATATAGACCCCACGACCCCGAGAAATTAGGACCAGGGCCCCTTAACCCGTTTACGTACACCGGGGTTTTTTTTTTTTTTTTGTTCCGTCCTTTTCTCTTTATTTTGGCCACTATTAGACAATTTAAGTCAGTTATAAGGCCTCCAGCAATTAACAGGCTTCGAACTCTCTCACTTAACCTTTTTTTGTTCTACCACAGAACATTCTTAAACTGCACAAATTGAGAGAGAGAGAGAGAGAGAGAGAGAGAGAGAGAGAGAGAGAGAGAGAGAGAGAGAGAGCGAGAAAGGAGGGGGGGGGGTCGAGGATAAATGAGAGGAGGAGGGTGGTGGAGCTGATGAAGAGGGAGAGGGAAGAAAGAAGAAGAAGAAGAAGAAGGAGAGGAGAAAAGAAAAAGCCCAGGATATAACAACGATGAAGGGAAGAGGTGATAAAAGACAAGAAAGGAGAAAATAAGTAAAGGAGTAGAGAGAAGCGGGGGGATAAACAACAAAACACAATAGCAGACACCAAGAAAAAGACAAGATAAACCAAGGGATAAAATACTGTAAGAGAAAGACACTGGTTAAGGGGAGATGGGCCGTTTTGTTGGTCTATTAATTCATGTATTCATTGATTTCTTAGTTTCCTCACTAGACCTCCATCAAGCTTAGAAGAAAAAAAAAACCTAGACCCCCTTCAAGATAAATTTGTAAATTTTTCGATAGAAAATGACCCGGCCAAAGGCCGGTTCTTCTTAGAATTTCAGGCTCGCTCTTGCTCGCCAGGAAAAAATCGACACCTAAATGGTACGAAAGGTCTTAAAATTGACAACGAAATGGAGCGCAAGGAGTTAAATGCGGGGTCGCGGAGCGGACTAATGGGACCGAAACGTTCCTCATAATCTCAAACAAATGGGTGCTTAGAACACGTGAGTTGGGAGACGATGTATGACCAGCAAAACCGGCCCCTCCCCCCTTAAAGGCCACACTACTATAAGAGATAGAAACGGGTTAAGGCAACAACGAAATGCTGATGGGGGACCTCATCTCTATAACGACTTGGAGAGAGAGAGAGAGAGAGAGAGAGAGAGAGAGAGAGAGAGAGAGAGAGAGAGAGAGAGAGAGATTTACATAGATACACTTGCCCTACAGACCTTACGATCCAAACGAGGTGGTCATGACTTAATTCTAGTAGATATGGCATATCCGATAGAAAAGGAAAGTTGAAGGAAAGGATAGAAAAGAAGAGAGAGAGATATATTTACATAGATTTACATAGGTACACTGACCACACAGACCTTACGATCCCAGCGAGGTGGTCAGGACTTAATTCTAGTAGAGAGAGAGAGAGAGAGTGAGAGCTAAAGAGAGAGAGAGAGAGAGAGAGAGAGAGAGCAACCTGTCCAGCATTGTGAAGCCAGCCAGGTTCCTTTGAGTAGAACAATACACACAACAACAACAGGCTTTGTAATGGACCTTAGCCTAGTCAACCATATTAGACAAATTAATTAAGGGGGTAGTACTCGCTTTTTATGGACTCCCTTCTCCCTCGCGATTAGCATATTAGTTTTGAGATTTTAAGATTTTCCTTCCATTAGTTTGTCGGTTTGAAGACCTTTCGCCCCATTTATTTGTTAATATTAAGACCTTTCGTGCCATTAAGGTGTCGATTTTTTCATGGCGAGCGACAGCGAACCTGTAATTCTAAAAGGAACCGGCCGAACCTACCGAAAAATGTACAAATTTACCTTAATAAATGAATAAATGAATTAATAGCCTCCAAAAAACTAAAAATAAACCCGGCCACTATCCCCTTAAGCCGGTATCACACGAGCGCTTTTTCCCTCAACCTGTATCCTCAACACCGGTCTGGCAGCTTTTGAGGTCAACATTTGAAAACTATTTTGGCTACCTACATTCATAAGATCGTCTTAAGATGGCTTGAATAAAATATAAACGGTCTTTATCACACTGCAACTGTTAATGGAGACAAACTAACATTACAGCCATCTTTGTAATAATACTAAGTGGTGCTAAATTACGAAGCAAGGGGCCATTAAGGGGGTATCGTACTTGGTTTTTGGGGCTATATATTAATTTATTTATTTATTTTTGAGTTTCCTCGCTAGACCTCCATCAAGCTTAGAAAAACCCCCCCTAGACTCCCTTTCAAGATATATTTGTACAATTTTCGGAGGCCGGTTCCTTCTATAATTAGAGGCTCGCTATCGCTCGCCAGGAAAAATCGACACCTACATGGCATGAAAGGTCTTAAAAATTACAAAGAAATGGGGCGAAAGGTCTCGAAATCGCCAAGCTAATAGAACGAACGTCTTAAAATCTCAAAACTAATATGCTAATCACGAGGGGGAAGGAAGTCCAGAAAAAGCGAGTAGTATCCCCCCCTCCCATTAAGTAATGTAATTCACAGGTGGCTGGAGATATTTATCACCCAATAAGAAACAGGTGTGTAATGGGAGTGTCTACTCTCACTACTTATTAATTATGATGTATCGCTACTTAAAAATAATGTACTCAGCAGTCATCAGGTGTGAGACTGGTTTCATTCCAAATATGGCGTTCCGGTCGTTTAGACACACTGAACAATATCACTCATATTCTGTTTCTATGTGAGTGAAGGAGAAAAATAGCAAAGCTGCTTGTAACAAGTGTCTCCCCCAAAGTTGAGTGTATGTATGTATATTATACTCAGGCACATAACCCATTGCTGGGGTTGGCCGACTCGAGACAGCCCCAGCAGATACAACTTGTTTATAGTTTCCGGGACCACTTTCGCGTTCCCTTGCCCCTTTCTCTGTCTCGTTGAGTAGGATAATTTTACAAAGATAGTCATACCGTGTATATAACTTTGCTTATACAATAATTCACAATACAAAGGAGTACAAAGGAAATCAAGCAACAACAGATCTAGTAACCCTTCTAGGCTGCTTGTCCTCCAAAACACTGAGGATCAAGTGTCCAAACAGTGGTATGGTGATTATATTGTACGGGTTAAGGGGAGGTATTTAGTTTGTTCCCTAGACCTCCATCAAGCTTAAAATTACACCCCCTTGAGTCCCTTTCAAGATAAATTTGTACATTTTTCGGTAGAAAAATGTCCCGGCCGAAGGCCGGTTCCTCTTAAATTACAGGCTCGCTATCGCTCGCCAGGATAAAAGCGACACCTGAATTGCACGAAAGGTCTTAATATGGGGTAAAAGTTCTTAAAATCGCTAAACTAATGGGGCAAACGTCTTATAATATCAAAAGCAATGGGGCTAAACATGAGGGAGAAAGGGGTCAAGCAAAAAATCCCTCAAGTGGACACCCCCCCTGAATCAGGTTGGTTAACTTACCTAGAAAGAAACCTAAGAGTGAACAAGACACGCACACTACTACTACCAATCATCAGCATATGTCCGACATCAACGTCCTTCCCGTTACCAGGTTTCCTTCTACATGCGTTATTATATAAAAAACCCTAAACTGCTTCATTTAACAAAACGAAAACCCTAAAAACCCTAAAACCCTAAAAAACCCTAAACTGCTTCATTTAACAAAACGAAGACCATTCCATTAGCACTACAAGATTCGTGATGCTCTACTTTCTTAATCGTTAGTATAAGCGTCTTTATGTGTATGAGATGGAGTGAGTGAAAGATAATGTGAGCCAATGTGAGAGAGAGAGAGAGAGAGAGAGAGAGAGAGACAGTCCCGAGATAGATAGATAGATAGATAGATAGATAGATAGATAGATAGATAGATAGATAGATAGATAGATAGATAGATAGATAGATAGATAGATAGATAGATAGATAGATAGATAGATAGATAGATAGATATATAGATAGAGAGAGAGAGAGAGAGAGAGAGAGAGAGAGAGAGAAAGTAAGCCAGTCCCCGCAGTAACCCAGGTACAGTAATTCTATAAGAGCAAGGCTGAGTGGTGCGGTACGGTGGACTCGGAACACAATTAACCCCTTCTGTACCGGCGACGTTTTTCATTTTATTCTGGCTATAATTAGGCGATTTTGTGCACTTTAAGAAGGATCTGTGGTAGTAAATAAGAAAGAGAGAGAGAGAGAGAGAGAGAGAGAGAGAGAGAGAGAGAGAGCATGTTAAATTCATCTTTTCATCTCCATATTGTCAATCTTTCCTTTCTTGCGTTAGATACCAGGAAAGCCCTTCGACATTTTCGCCTTTTGGTTGATATTTTCATGTATTTACTATTTTCCTAGTCTCCTGCCTAGACCTCCATCAAACTTAAAAAAAAAAAAAAAACAGGATCCCCCTTCAAGATATATTTGTAAATTTTTCGGTAGAAAAAATGTCCAGGCCGAAGACCGGGTTCTCTTAAATTACAGGCTTGCTATCGCTCGCAAGGAAAAAAATTGACACCTAAATGACACGAAAAGCCTTCATATTAACAAAAGAAAAGGGGCGAAAGGTCTTAAAATCGACAAACTAGCAGGGCAAACATCTTATAATCTGAAAACTAATTTGGGTAAACATGATGGTGAAGGGGGTCTAGAAAAACAACCCATCTCCCCTTAAAAATGAGATACCTCACTGGGGAGGGAAATAATGACTCAATGTTGTCATGAACTAAAGCTCCTTTTACCAAGAAACCCATAGAACCAGAGTATTATAGGCTAGTGTGGCTATAAAAATGTTGCTATAGTAATGTTATGGCTATAGTAATGGTGTGGCTATAGTAATGTTGCTATAGTAATGTTGTTATAGTAATGTTGTGGCTATAAAAATGTTGCTATAGTAATGTTGTGGCTATAGTAATGGTGTGGCTATAGTAATGGTGTGGCTATAGTAATGTTATGGCTATAGTAATGTTATGGCTATAGAAATGTTGTGGCTATAGTAATGTTGTGGCTATAGTAATGTTGCTATATTAACGTTGTGGCTATTGTAATGTTGTGGCTATAGTAATGTTATGGCTATAGGAATGTTGTGGTTATAGTAATGTGGCTATAGTAATGTGGCTATAGTAACGTGGCTATAGTAATGTTGCTATAGTAATGTTGCTATAGAAATGTGGCTATAGTAATGATGTTATAGTAATGTGGCTATAGATATGTGACTATAGTAATGTGGCTATCGTAATGTGGTTATAGTAATGTGGCTATAGTAATGTATGTAGCTATAGTAATGTTGCTATACTAATGTGGCTATATAAATGTGGCTATAGTAATGTTGCTATAGTAATGTGGCTATAGAAATGTGACTATAGTAATGTTGTGGCTATAGTAATGTGGCTATAGTAATGTGGCTATAGAAATGTGACTATAGTAATGTGGTTATAGTAATGTGCCTATAGTAATGTGGCTATAGTAATGTGGCTATAGTAATGTGGCTATAGTAATGTTGTGGCTATTGTAATGTGGCTATAGTAATGTTGTGGCTATAATAATGTTGCTATAATAATATGGCTATAGTAATGTTGTGGTTATAATAATGTTGTTATAGTAATGTTGTGGCTATAGTAATGTGGCTATAGTAATGTTGTGGCTATAATAATGTTGCTATAATAATGTGACTATAGTAATGTTGCTATAGTAATGTTGCTATAGTAATGTGGGTATAGTAATGTTGTGGCTATAGTAATGTTGCTATAATAGAGTTGCTATAATAATATTGCTATAGTAATGTTGTGGCTATAGTGATGTGGCTATAGTACTGTTGTGGCAATACTAATGTTGCTATAGTAATGTGGCTATAGTAATGTTGTGGTTATAATAATGTTGCTATAGTAATGTTGTGGCTATGGTAATGTTGTGGCTATAGTAAAGTGGCTATAGTAAAGTGGCTATAGTAATGTTGTTATAGTAATGTTGTGGCTATAGTAATGTTGTGGCTATAGTAATGTTGTGGCTATAGTAATGTTGCTATAGTAATGTTGTTGCCATAGTAATGTTGTGGCTATAGTAATGTTGTGGCTATAATAATGTTGCTATAATAATGTGGCTATAGTAATGTTGCTATAGTAATGTTGCTATAGTAATGTGGGTATAGTAATGTGTTGGCTATGGTAATGTTGCTATAATAGTGTTGCTATAATAATGTTGCTATAGTAATGTTGTGGCTATAGTGATGTGGCTATAGTACTGTTGTGGGTATACTAATGTTGCTATAATAATGTGGCTATAGTAATGTTGTGGTTATAATAATGTTGCTATAGTAATGTTGTGGCTATGGTAATGTTGTGGCTATAGTAATGTGGCTATAGTAATGGTGTGGCTATAGTAATGTTTCTATAGTAATGTTGTGGCTATAGTAATGTGGCTATAGTAATGTGGCTATAGTAATGTTGCTATAGTAATGTTGTGGCTATAATAATGTTGCTATAGTAATGTTGTGGCTATACAGTAGTAATGTTGTGGCTATAGTAATGTTGTGGCTATAGTAATGTTGCTATAGTAATGTTGTTGCTATAGTAATGTTGTGGCTATAGTAATGTTGTGGCTATAGTAATGTTGCTATAGTAATGTTGTGGCTATAGTAATGTGGCTATAGTAATGGTGTGGTTATAGTAATGTTGTGGCTATAGTAATGTTGCTATAGTAATGTTGTTGCTATAGTAATGTTGTGGCTATAGTAATGTTGTGGCTATAGTAATGTTGCTATAGAAATGTTGTGGCTATAGTAATGTTGTGGCTATAGTAATGTTGCTATAGTAATGTTGTTGCTATAGTAATGTTGCTATAGTAATGTTGTGGCTATAGTAATGTTGCTATAGTAATGTTGTGGCTATGGTAATGTTGTGGCTATAGTAATGTTGTGGCTATAGTAATGTTGTTGCTATAGTAATGTTGTTGCTATAGTAATGTTGTGGCTACAGTAATGTTGTGGCTATAGTAATGTTGCTATAATAATGTTGTGGCTATAGTAATGTTTCTATAGTAATGTTGTTGCTAAAGTAATGTTGAGGCTATAGTAATGTTGTGGCTATAGTAATGTTGCTATAGTAATGTTGTGGCTATAGTAATGTTGCTATAGTAATGTTGTGGCTATAGTAATGTTGTGGCTATAGTAATGTTGTGGCTATAATAATGTGGCTATAGTAATGTTGCTATAGTAATGTTGTGGCTATAGTAATTTTGTGGCTATGGAAATGTTGCTATAATAATGTGGCTATAGTAATGTTGAGGCTATGGTAATGTTGTGGCTATAGTAATGTTGTTGCTATAGTAATGTTGTGGCTATAGTAATGTTGCTATAGTAATGTTGAGGCTATAGTAATGTTGTGGATATAGTAATGTTGCTATAGTAATGTTGTGGCTATAGTAATGGTGTGGTTATAGTAATGTTGTGGCTATAGTAATGTTGCTATAGTAATGTTGCTATAGTTATGTTGTGGCTATAGTAATGTTGTGGCTATGGTAATGATGCTATAATAATGTTGCTATAATAATGTTGCTATAGTAATGTTGTGGCTATAGTAATGTTGTGACTATATTAATGTTGTGGCTATAGTAATGTTGCTATAGTAATGTTGTTCCTATAGTAATGTTGTGGCTATAGTAATGTTGTGACTATAGTAATGTTGTGACTATAGTAATGTTGTGACTATAGTAATGTTGCTATAGTAATGTTGTGGCTATAGTAATGTTGCTATAGTAATGTTGTGGCTATAGTAATGTTGTGGCTATAGTAATGTGGCTATAGTAATGTTGTGGCTATAATAATGTTGCTATAGTAATGTTGTGGCTATAGTAATGTTGTGGCTATAGTAATGTGGCTATAGTAATGTTGTGGCTATAGTAATGTTGCTATAGTAATGTTGTGGCTATGGTAATGTTGTGGTTATATTAATTTTGTGGCTATAGTAATGTTGCTATAGTAATGTTGCTATAGTAATGTTGTGGCTATAGTAATGTTGTGGTTATAATAATGTTGCTATAGTAATGTTGTGGCTATAGTAATGTTGCTATAGTAATGTTGTGGCTATAGTAATGTGGCTATAGTAATGTTGCTATAGTAATGTTGTGGCTATAGTAATGTTGCTATAGTAATGTTGTGGCTATAGTAATGTTGTGGCTATAGTAATGTTGCTATAGTAATGTTGTGGCTATAGTAATTTTGTGGCTATAGTAATGTTGTTGCTATAGTAATGTTGTGGCTATAGTAATGTTGCTATAGTAATGTTGTGGCTATAGTAATGTTGTGGCTATAGTAATGTTGTGGCTATAGTAATGTTGCTATAGTAATGTTGCTATAGTAATGGTGTGGCTATAGTAATGTTGCTATAGTAATGTTGTGGCTATAGTAATGTTGTGGCTATAGTAATGTTGCTATAGTAATGTTGCTATAGTAATGGTGTGGCTATAGTAATGTTGCTATAGTAATGTTGTGGCTATAGTAATGTTGTGGCAATAGTAATGTTGCTATAGTAATGGTGTGGCTATAGTAATGTTGCTATAGTAATGTTGTGGCTATGGTAATGTTGTGGTTATAATAATGTTGCTATAGTAATGTTGTGGCTATAGTAATGTTGCTATAGAAATGTTGCTATAGTAAAGTTGTGGCTATAGTAATGTTGTGGCTATAGTAATGTTGTGGCTATAGTAATGTTGCTATAGTAATGTTGTGGCTATAGTAATGTTGCTATAGTAATGTTGTGGCTATGGTAATGTTGTGGTTATAATAATGTTTTGGCTATAGTAATGTTGCTATAGTATTGTTGCTATAGTAATGTTGTGGCTATAGTAATGTTGTGGTTATAATAATGTTGCTATAGTAATGTTGTGGCTATAGTAATGTTGCTATAGTAATGTTGTGGCTATAGTAATTTTGCTATAGTAATGTTGTGGCTATAGTAATGTTGTGGCTATAGTAATGTTGCTATAGTAATGTTGTGGCTATAGTAATGTGGTGGCTATAGTAATGTTGCTATAGTAATGTTGTGGCTATAGTAATTTTGTGGCTATAGTAATGTTGTTGCTATAGTAATGTTGTGGCTATAGTAATGTTGCTATAGTAATGTTGTGGCTATAGTAATGTTGCTATAGTAATGTTGTGGCTATGGTAATATTATGGTTATAATAATGTTGCTATAGTAATGTTGTGGCTATAGTAATGTGGCTATAGTAATGTTGTGGCTATAGTAATGTTGTGGCTATAGTAATGTTGTGGTTATAATAATGTTGCTATAGTAATGTTGTGGCTATAGTAATGTGGCTATAGTAATGTGGCTATAGTAATGCTGTGGCTATAGTAATGTTGGAGCTATAGTAATGTTGTGGCTATAGTAATGTTGTGGCTACAGTAATGTGGCTATAGTAATGTGGCTATAGTAATGCTGTGGCTATAGTAATGATCACAATCCATAGAGCCAGGTTATAATCCCGCGTTGATAATGGCTATAATAACGATCAAACGTCGCTTATAATCAAACAACGAGCTTTGTGTGGGGGAGTCGGGTGGAGGGAGGGGGGGGGGGGTCTGGAAGCGAGGTATTGTGAGGATATAAGCCCGCTTTGATTCGCCTACGTTCAATGGAGTCCATATAGGTATTATTAACTGGTGTGGTGGTTGTTGAGGTTGTGAGTTATTATTATATATATATGAATTTAATGGGGGAAGGTTCACATTTTTGTCGATTGTTTCATATATTATTTATTTGTTAGTTTCCTCCCTAGACCTCCATCAAACTTTAAAAAAACATCCATTATATTCCACTGCTAGATTAATTTTAAAAAAAATCGGTAGAAAAATGTCCCGGCCGAAGGCCGGTTCTTGCAAAATTACAGGCTCACTATTGTTCGCCAGGAAAAAATCGACTCCTAAATAGCACGAAAGATCTAAATAATGACAAAGAAATTTGTCGAAAGGTCTTAAAATCGACAAACTAATGGGACAAACATCTTAAAATCTGAAAACTAATGGGGTAAAACATGAGGGAGAAGGGGGTCTAGACAACCAACCCATCTCCCCTACACCACTGAAGACTACTGATGTGATTATGAGTATTGTGGTAATTAATGTATTGGTAGTAGTTACTATGGTGGTGGTGGTGATGGTGGGTGAGTGTAGTTGGTGTCTATGAAAGTTACCTCTAACAATATCTAATGCCTTTCACATTTACCAGGCCTCCTGGCAGATATTATTAGTTTATCGCAAAAAAAAAAAAAAAAAAAAAAAAAATATATATATATATATATATATATATATACTGTATGTGTGTGTGTGTGTGTGTGTCTACTAATGTATATAATATGTGTGAAATATAACTATGGACTAATCTCACCATTATTTAGTCTGACATGTACTTAGCATCTAGCAATTACCTTTCGTCCATAAATCGGTTTTATTGCGAGGGGTGAGGGAAGGCCGGGTGAGAGACAGACAGAGAGAGAGAGAGAGAGAGAGAGAGAGAGAGAGAGAGAGAGAGAGAGAGAGAGAGAGAGAGAGAGAGAGAGAGAGAGAGAGAGAGAGAGAGAGAGAGAGAGAGAGAGAGAGAGAGAGAGAGAGAGAGAGAGAGAGAGAGAGAGAGAGAGAGAGAGAGAGAGAGAGAGAGATTGGGAAAGAGTGCAACTACAGACGTCAGACGACAACAAACACAATCAAATAAACCGGTAAGTTATGAACGAAAGATGGAGAAAATAAGTTAAAGGAACGAACTAACAAACATAAGTTAAAGGAACGAACTAACAAACATAAGTTAAAGGAACGAACTAACAAACATAAATATTATATTACAGCTGGTTTCCCACGAGCGCATTTTCCGGCAATTTTCGATGAACAAGTTATTTTTCCCCGTACTATTTTGACCAAATTCAAGGTACGTTGGGGTAAAAATGTCTGGACACACGGAGCTTGAATAAGTTTATGTAATAGGATGAGGGGAAGACAGAGATACAGGGAGAGAGTTCCAAAGTTTGCTTGTTGAGTACAAGAAAGACGGGGAAAATCGGTTCACTCTTGGGTTACAGAGTTGGACAGAAAAGGGGTGGGAGTGTGTTGAAAGGCGGGTCCCTCCCATACACCGTAAGGGAGGATTGTTCTTCTGAGCTTTCTAAGGAGGTATACGTTGAGAAAGTTCTGAAGAACAATTATTGTAGTAATAATGGTATTAGAGTGAGATTATAATATTGTCATTATAATATTATTTGTATTATTATATTATTTACACATTAATATACAATTGGCATTGTTTTTTAAGCATACCTGTTGAATTATTGGTTAAGGCTCTTTGTGTATTAGTTATATAATTGCTTTCATACCAAGCCTTATAACTGTTAATTGCTTTCTGCTCCCCTTGCCTGCTGCATCTCTCTCTCTCTCTCTCACACATACACACACACACACATTCGTCATCCCAGCGGCTCCCTCCGTCTCCCATGGATTTACTTCTCCCAATTATCGTATATACATTTATCTGTCTCCCTGTCGTTCAAACCCTCCCCTGTACTGGCACTGGCAACTTATTTATTATTATTGTTTTTGTTTTTGGTATTATGCGTGGCTCAATTTTCGGCTCAATAATGTACAATCGGGGGTATTAAGTGTTGTCATAGATTCCAGTAGTTTTCGCTCAAAGAGTGTTATTGGTATCTTTAGTTAATGGGAAAAGTGCTTATCCCTCAGATTATTAGTCAGTGTCCGAAACCTTGGGAAATATCTGACAACACTTATTAACCTCGACCGTACGATTTAAACACACATACACACAAAAGGATTACATATTATCTTTAAATCAAGTAATGCCACTTGAGAAAACACTCATACAAACCACCCGGGATTCGAACCCTGGACCTTGTGATCAACATGCACTCGTGTTAACCACTACACCACATTGGCCACAAAAGAGGACTTGCAACCTGGCAACAGCTGTTACCCAGGATCTGTCTAGGTAGACATACATCCATACACCCAAGTGGTTAGCACGAGTGCCTGTTGATCACAAGGTCCAGGGTTCGAATTCCGGGTGGTTTGTATAAAGATTATATATTAGGTAGACATGAACATTGCAAATACAAAACTACTGTACACTACGCACACAAATGTACACATTAACCTACTTATGCATACCCTCCCTCACAGCTATGTACACAAATATATACGGCGCACGCACACACACACACACACACACACACACACACACACACACACACACACACACACACACACACACACACACACACACACACACACACACACACACACCCTTACATGATTTCCTCTCTCTTTGCCCCAGCCGGCTTACACAACTCCCTGTATTGTGAATCATAACATTGTTGAACAGTATGGCAACACAGTATGGTGTTGGTCTTGTGTAAAGGTGAGAGGGGAGGTGGTGGGATATGACGCCACTTGCAATATGGGAATCTGCATGTGTTTTTCTTGTTAAATGACTCTACATGGGTGTGTGTGTGTGTGTGTGTGTGTGTGTGTGTGTGTGTGTGTGTGTGTGTGTGTGTATAGATAAAAAAAAAAAAAAACACTCGCACACCTATCTCTCTATCTATTGCCAGAGGCCTTACTCCCCTTTATGAGGGTGGCCATACACAAAACACCCCCAAGCAGACCTGTCCCCCGTGAAAAGGACAACCTGTGCTCGTATATTCAAGGACTTACAGGATTGACCACGCAACTTACGGTCCATCCGACTCCGAGGCCATCTATGTATCTTATTAGCAGTATTTTCTTCAACAATAGTAATCCTAATATAATAAATACCATCGCACTATAAGGGTTGATTCCAGTGCAGTATTACTCTACGTATAACTGACCAATATTATAATTTGTGTGTCACTTGAATTCGCTTCTCTGCATACAACATATTAATGAAATATGAAAGCGCAATCTCGAATTGCAAATTTAATTCCGAATACCAAAATGAACGGTTTTTGTTTGAGCCTCTCGTCTTCAGCCTTAGGTGAACAGTAAGGATTTGTATTTGGTTTACTCCCATAGACGATTTGCAACCAAGGCTGACGAGTCTCATTCACCCGGATATTTATAAGGTTGTTTCCCCTAGGTGGGTTACCGACAAAGGCTGACGAATCTCATCCACTCTCCTACATACAGCATATAAAACACACACACTAGCACACACGAATGAAAACTCACACACACACACACACACATACCAACGCAAACACACAAGCACACACACACACATACCAACACAAACATACAAGCACATACACATACCAACGCAAACACACAAGCACACACACATACCAACACAAACACACAAGCACACACACATACCAACACAAACACACAAGCACACACACATACCAACGCAAACGTGCAAACATACACGCAAACACAGATCATAGCAAGTTTGCAACACGACCCCGTGATTGTCATTTGTCATTATTACGTACCTCTTCATTATCTTCCTCCACTGACATTCTCTCTCTCTCTCTCTCTCTTTCTCTGTCTGTCTCTCTCTCTCTCTCTCTCTCTCTCTCTCTCTCTCTCTCTCTCTCTCTCTCTCTCTCTCTCTCTCTCTCTCTCTCGCTGCGTTAGTTCCATAGATTTAGTGCTGCTGTGTTGGGCTACGTCAAATGTGTATGCGTGAGTTGTATGTGTTTCCTAACTGGGTGTTTTTTTGTAAACGCCATATGACTTTTTAAAGTGTTGCGGCATGTGTGTGTGTGTGTGTGTGTGTGTGTGTGTGGGGGGGTGTGTAAAAGACGAGGGGAAATGGAGAAAGAAGACCCCCCCCCCCCTCCAAAAAAAAAAGAAGAAGAATAAAAACCTACCCCCAACTCAAAAAATGAAAACAAACAGAAAAAGAAACCTGTTCTTGCGCACCCCCCCCCCCCCCCCCCCCCGCACAATAAAGCTCTCACATTACCTTCACCCCTCTTATTGAACCGCCCACCGAGAAAAGGACTGGCGGCCAAATTGCTCGCCCTTGCCTGTATTTCGCCCAAATTGCTTCAAGGAAAGTAATATTGAAGACAAATTTTACACCGAGACATATTAGAGTAGCGATAGTTTGCATGTATAATATATATATATATATATATATATATATATATATATATATATATATATATATACTCGCAGGAATCATAAGAAATTGGAGCACCAAGCTTTCGTCAATTCTCTCAAGACATCTTCAGGGTAATAAAAGAATACAGTGGAAGACGGAGGATTAAATTCACTTTCTATATCATCTGTGAGATGCTAACTAGCATATACAAACAACAAATTGCCATCTTACTGCCTTTTCCGATTATTGTTTACATATTACACATTTTCTTTAACACAGCATATATATTTATACAATTATTTATTCTTTACACCGTAAATTGTCTAAAATTGTTCCGGTTATCATTAATCATATATATTAATTAAACAAGTATATAACAATTATAGTATTGTCGGCTACAACACAAGCCTATATGAATACTATTCATATAGGCTGTATGGTCTAGTTTGCAATTCAGCACTGGTTCAAATAGGTGCGTCGCCATGTACAGTCGCGCTAATAAGTCATGTCTCGGCACCAAGTATGTTTTGATCAATAATTGGTATCAGCAATATCTAAGCTTCATTTTTTCATATCAAGTGAAATATACAAACATGTTCCTACACTTACCCACCCTATTCAACATCTGACAGACATTAATACAGCACAGAGCAAGCCAAACGTAATGACAGCTGGGACATGACTTATTAGCGCGACCGTACTATATGTCCTTATGTGTCTCTCCAAATATTACAAGACGTTTTTGCTTCATGTTCACATTATTCAATACTAAGTGTGTACTCAACGACCCGAAACACTCCTTTAGGGTATTTTGTATGACTGTATTGGTCTGTTAGGCCTTCTCATGACAAGCACAGGTTGGTCGAACCATGATTACATACCTATGTATGTTTAACAAGTGTAACGTCAGGTTGGTTTCATGTATATACTATTAGAACATGGCATAGTCAGTAGATCTTTGGCTGCTGATCAAAGGGTCGGCGGATCGAATCCTCTCTGTCAAAATGTTATTGGTAGATGTCAAGCCCGGGTAACTTGACCTAGCAATTCGTGACCAACGCCTAATCTTCAAGGCCACCCTTTCTCGGGAATTACGGCGTCTGGCATGAAAAAAAAAAAAAAAAAAAAAAAAAAAAAAAATCAAGGGGACAAACTGATAAAATACTGGTTAGATAATATTAAGACTATAAAATATGGCATTAATGTAAACAGAAAAATAATAACAAAATCATAAACAAATATATAAACATGAAAATATACACTCGTACTGATAAATTAAGAGGCTCAAATAAAAAGCGTTCATTTCGGCATTCGGAATTAAATTTGCAATTCGAAATTGCGTTCCCAGATTTCATTAATATCTTGTAGGCAGAGGAGCGAATTCAAGTGACGACAAAAAATATTGGTCAGTTATACGTGGAATATTACTGCACTGGAATTAATCCTTATAATGCGATATATATATATATATGTATCTGTATATACTGTATGTATATATATATATAGTATATATAGAGTATGTGTGTGTGTACTGTTGCTATATTTCATTATAATGGAAATTATGCTAATTTCTATTACGATAATCAGTATCTTTCATAAGTTCTATAAAATACTTCGAGATTTGGCACAACGTACTTATCTCCCTCCCTCCCTCTCTCTCTCTCTCTCTCTTCTCAGATCCCAATAATGCAAATACCGTGAATGTTGCCTCCTCGGGTATGCAATTTTAACAACATCCCGTTTTCAAAGTAAATAATGGATAAAGGGCAAACTAATGTGTCTTGGAAGCTGCCTCCTACAAACCTCCCTTACATCTTTAGGAAAGTGAACGTAACTCTGCAGATATCATGTAACTCAAACCTTAAGAGGGTAGGGTTAATTTAATGACATGACTGAACGGCTCCTGGGTACGGATGGTATTGA
Organism: Paralithodes platypus; assembly: GCA_032716605.1. Lineage (NCBI taxonomy): Eukaryota > Metazoa > Arthropoda > Malacostraca > Decapoda > Lithodidae > Paralithodes > Paralithodes platypus. Next base: position 952,719 of record CM064581.1, read on the forward strand.
AATTCCACCATCAGATATTACCTTCTTGATAAAATCCTACGCAACAAAATATTATGTATAAAACAAAATATATATATATATATTATAAAATAAAAACAAAACAAAACAAAACAAAACACACACACACATATATATACAGTATATATATATATATATATATATATATATATATATATATATATATATATATATATATATAATGGGGTAGGTGCTAGAGTATATAATTACATACATACATACATCTTAGCAAAACAAAATCACTATATCAATATGGAGTTTATCGTATTGAAAGTTGTGTTGCGGTGTCCCCGAAAATCCCTGGCCCACAGAACTACGCTATGCTGTCAACTTCCCCGAGTGTATTTACAGTGTATCAATCGCAAAACATTCTGATTATATTCAGTTTAGGAAGGATCGCTAGCAATTATAAGGCTTCGAACTATCTCAATCAACCCTTTTAACTACCACAGATCCTTCCTAAGCTGCTTAAAATCGTCTAAAAATCAACAAAATACGGAGCAAAATGTCTAATAAACAAAAAAAAAAAAACAAAAAAAACACAATCATTGTGATCTAATGCAATTCGACACCAGCTCATCCAGATGTATCACAGGTGAACCCCCTTCTCCCTCATGTTTAGCCTCATTAGTTTGACGATTTTAAGACCTCCCCACCCCGTCCCCTCCTTCATTTCCTCCCTCCCTTCCTTCTTTCTCATGTCGTCAGGCTTGTATTCTCAAACACGTCTCTCCCTTCGCAGCGCCTTATACCGAACGAATATTGTGGGTATGAGCGTTGTTTATAGAGATTAGACGGATTAGCACTTCCATTTCTGAAGCTAGCGTTATTTTTCAAGCTATTTCGTCCAATAACGTCGCTGCGAAGGGAGATAATTGTTTATGAATACCACACTCAGTCACTTCATTCCGTTCCACTCCTCTCTAGTCTTAACCCGTTCAGTACCAGTCCCAGTTCCGTCCTTTTCATGTTATACTGGCTACTGATAGACGATTTCATTCACTTTAGGAAGGGCCTCCAGCAATAAACAGGCTTCGACCTATCATAATTAATTAAGCCTTTTTACTACCAAAGATCCTTCTTAACCCTCTCCGACATATGACGCAATTTTGAGCCTATTGGGGATACTTTAAAGCCTTTGTTACCATAAGGAGTATTTAGAAACCTTTAGTTTAGTTACTTCAACCTCTGCAGTGTCTTTGAGTTAGCTGTGGGCAGAAAACTAAGTTTGGAGAGGTAATTATAAGTGAGAGAACTCTATTTCTTATTGCTAATCTGGCAACCTCTGCGTCATATGAGCGTGAATGGGTTAAGCTGCACAAAATCGTCTAAATATACCTAGTGTATAATGAACAAGACGTCGGTGGTACAGGAGTTAATTATCTCTTCATATTTCCCATTCTGTTTCCTTCACTCCTTCTCCCCTCTCCTTCCTAATTGCCTCCCTCGTCTCTCCCTCTCCTCTTCCCTCCTTATCCAGTCTCCCCCCCCCCCCCATTCCTACTCCGCTCCCTCTCCTCTCCCCTCTTATCATTCCACCTCTCCTGCATCCTCACTCTCTTTATCTCTGTTCTCTCCTCTTCCTCTTCCCTCCTTCTCCAGTTTCCCCTCCCCCACCCCCACTCACACATTCCTTCTCCGCTCCCTCTCCTCTCATCACTCCACCTCTCCTTTATCCTCACTCTCTATATATATTTTCTCTCCTCAAACTCTTATTCTCTTTCGCCTCTTTTCTACTACCGGTACTCCTGCAAAATTAATGATCTCTAGTGCGTCGTCTCTCTTTCTCTTATTTTATTTTAATTATTCATATATATACCGGTATATATAATTATATATATATATATATATATATATATATATATATTTTTTTTTTTTTTTTTTTTTTTTTTTTTTTTGCCAGCGTACAAGACAGAGGGTAATGGCTAATGACGCTATTTTCATTATGTTTGGGCAACTATTAGGTACTTTTATGCAGCTTAGGAAAGACCTCTAGCAATAAAATAATAGGTTTTTATTCAGCTTAGGAAGGACCTCTAACAAATTAAAAGGCTGCAGATTATCTCATTTAATCCCTTGAGGTACCACATATCCTTCCTAAACTGAATAAAACTGTCTAATAATGTCCAGAAAATGATGAAAATTACGTAACCGGTACTGAAGGGGTTAATATTATTATTATTATTATATATATATATATATATATATATATATATATATATATATATATATATATATATACTGTTTATATATTATATATAAATTATAACATGATTTTTACTCTCCCTCTCTCTCTCTCTCTCAGGCGCACATAATAAAGATATCTCACTATCTCTCACGACCTCAGCACTCTTCGCTTTATCAGATCTTATAACAATTTCTCGTTAGTCTCTCGTTACGTAGGAGAGAGAGAGAGAGAGAGAGAGAGAGAGAGAGAGAGAGAGAGAGAGAGAGAGAGAGAGAGAGAGAGAGAGAGAGAGAGAGAGGTCAAAGATCTATAATTGCGTTATTAGATTACTTCAGACTGTGATGCAAACTCCAGACATTTCTGCATAAAGTGTATTTTTGTTTTGTTTTTTTACATAATTGCATGATATTAATAAATTAATTAACCTAGATTAAAATTAATATATATATATAAATAAATGCATTCTTATTATCACAAACATTGAACCATTTTCCCATAAGTGAGGCTTAAGTGGAGATGGGTCGTTCTTCTAGATCCCCTTCTCCCTCATGTTTAGCCCCAATAGTTTTCAGATTTTAAGATATTTGACCCATTATTTTGTCGATTTTAAAACGTTTCGCCCCATTTCTGTGTCATTATTAAGACATTTCGTGCTAGTTAGGTGTAATTATTTTTCGTGGCCTATAATTTTGGAAGGCCGGGACATTTTTCTACCGAAAAATTTATAAATTTATCTAGAATGGGTATCTAATGTATGTTTTTAAAAGTTTGATGGAGGTTTAGGGAGGAAACTAGAGAACTAATTAATTAATTTAAAAATCGACCAAAAAGTGAACCATCTCCCCTTAATACATTTTATCCAGAAATGTACGAAGTTACCTCTCTCTTCGAAGTTAACCCTTGTTACGGTATCCATCACTCTTGAGTTTTGTTTAACTTGAAAATGTATCAAAGTATAAATTACCATAAGCGAATGGAACCATTTTTATATCAAGAAAAATAGCTACAAAATCACTATTGCCTTAGCCACAGCCTATCTCTTATTCATAACAACAAGAACAACAACAACAGCAAACCAACTCTATCCTAAGACCTCTTTTTGGGCCATATACAGTATATAATATATGGTTGCCAAACAAAAAATAATAATAATAAAATAAGATAACAAATACACGAATAAAGTGAATATCTTCACATAATTTGATCTATAAACTCATGAGTGGTTCTCAGGGTTGGCAATGCAAATTCAGATTCAAAGTGGCACCGCATGCATTTCCTAAAAAGTGGCTATATGTCACAAGTGTCTACAGCCTACCTCTTATCCATAGCCACAAGTAGCTCAGAGGTCTGCAACTTGGGCGTAGGCAAAGATACTCTCAAACACTCAAACATACCTCACAGTAGCTCACTCAGTCACTCATAATAACACACACACACACACACACACATAAACACACACACACACATTCAGAGTTCTGCTTCTTGTGCGAAAGCAAAGACACTCATATACACTGAAACACCTATTACAAAACTCACTCAGTCACCCATCTTTACACAGACACACACATAGACACACACATAGACACACACACACACACACACACACACACACACACACACACACATCTTCCCCCATACAGCCCCCCCCCCCCCCCTCCATCTCGTCAAATCATAAAGCTCCCAATACAACACCTTCCTGCCCCCCCCCCCCCCCCCCCTCCCCCTACCATGTAAAGCTGCCCTTCTCATATAATACCACTCTCCCCCACCCCAACACATCCCCTCCCCCACCCCAATACACCCCCTCCCCCACATCCCCTCCCCCACCCCAATACACCCCCTCCCCCACCCCAATACACCCCCTCCACCACCCCAACACACCCCCCTCTCCCACCCCAATACACCCCCTCCACCACCCCCCTCCCCCCCACCCCAATACACCCCCTCCACCACCCCAACACACCCCCTCCCCCACCCCAATACACCCCCCCACCACCCCAACACACCCCCTCCCCACCCCCAACACCCCCTCCCCCACCCCAATACACCCCCTCCACCACCCCAACACCCCCCTCCTCCACCCCAATACACCCCCTCCACCACCCCAACACACCCCCTTTCCCACCCCACACACCCCCTCCCCCCACCCCAATACACCCCAACACACCCCCTCCCCCACCCCAACACACCCCCTCCCCCACCCCAATACACCCCCTCCACCACCCCAACACACCCCTCCCCCACCCCAACACACCCCCTCCCCCCACCCCAACACACCCCCTCCCCCACTCCACACACCCCCTCCCCCACCCCAATACACCCCTTCACCCCCCCAATACACCCCCTCCACCACCCCAATACACCCCCTCCACCACCCCCATAACGCCCCCTCCCCCACCCCAAGACTACCTCTCGCTACCTCAATAAGTCTGGTCAGTTTATAATTAAATATAACGGAAAAGGATAAAGTGATAAATCTTATTTAATTAATTTCATTGGGGGTGTGGTGGTGAGATTAATAAAAATAATATTATAGTAGCCTAGGGAATAGCGGCTGCTTGATGAAAATTTAAATAATTGGAGACCCTGAGAAGAACTAATCTTATATATATATATATATATATATACAGTATATATATATATTTTTTTTATATGTGTGGAGGAGACAAAAGGTTGCCCGTAACGAGTGTCTCCCCTAACGCCAAAAGAGTGACAAAGAGCCAAATTCTAGGGACGTTGGAGTCAAAATGCCTGGACACGCACAGTATAAAGCAGTTAAAGTCATAGGATGAAGGAAAGATTGATTGAGGGAGAGAGTTCCAGAGTTTACTTGTTAAGTAGAAGAAAGACTGAAATTTGTTCTAATTCCTGGATTGGAGAGCTGGACAGAATAGGAGTGGGACTGTGTTGAAAGGCGAGTGCCTTGCACTCTCCGTAAGGTAGAGGATATAGACTGAGAGAGTTCTGAAGAATACTGATTGTTGTAATAACGATAGAAGAGTGAAAGAGATGCAACATTGCAGCGTGTAGAAAGAGATTGTAAGGGACTAGTAAGAGGAAGCGATTTAATGAGACGAAATGCTTTTGATTTTACTCTTTCGAGAAATGAGGTATGGGTGGAACCACCCCTCATATGCGAACAATGTTCCATACATGGGCACACTGTGCCCCGACACAGAGCAAGGAGCGGTGCGGGGTTGAAGAACCCTCGGAGACGGTTGAGCACACCTAACTTCTGGGAAGCTGTTTTAGCAAGAATGGTAATATAATCTTTCGCATAACCCGCCTGGTAATTATTTCCCTTTTCCCAAGGTGGTAGGTAATATGGCATATAAAAGCCTTCTGGTAAGTAATATCGCTGCGCTTAAAGTCATGCTGGGGGGCTAATATCACGGTGGCCGGGGAATTTAACTTCTTGGCTACGAGGCTGAAAAAGAGGTAAACGACCCAGGAAGTGGTGCAGTTATGATGACCTGAAGTTTGTTCGCTTTTTATTAAATATATTATTATTATAATTATTATTATTACTTTTATTTTTATTAGTATTATTTTTCTTCTTATTATAATAATAATAATAATTATTATTATTATTATTATTTTTATTATTATTATTATTATTATCATGATTATTATTTTCTGTTCACTTTTATTTATGAATACACTTAACCTAGAATCAGAATCGAAGTCTGGCAAACCTGTGCAATATTAGGAGGAATAATTTGGTTGTGATACTGGAAGCATATTCAGTCACTACGATTAAGGAGAGATAGGTCGATTTATTTACGCATTTATTTGGCTTTCTATTGTTTTATTATTTTCCTCCATTGACCTCCATCAAACTTTAGAAAACACCCCACGAAGACCCTCCTTCATGATAAACTTGTACATTTTTCGATAACAAAATTCTCCCCACGAAAACACAAATAAAAATAAAATTAAATTAAAACAAGGTAAGGCCAATTCTCCCCAGGAAAGGCCCAGGGTTTGGTGATGGAGGTAGTGGGAGACATAACAGTGAAGGTCTCGTTACGACTAATGAGGACACACCGACCAATGTGACTATATGCCACCGCCACAGCTACGACACGGGGGCAGCATTATGCCATATGTGGTGAGGGGGGGGGGGGAGATAGTTATATATAGTTACATCGATATACAGACTACACAGGCCTTGTGGTCCCTACTAGGTAGTCCGGACTTAATGCTAAAATAGAATTTGCTACAAAGTGGAAGGCAAGGATAGCAAAGCAGAAGACTCTCTCCCCACCCACCTCTCCCTCCGACCGTTGATCGGCATGAAATTTAGTTGGGGAAACAAGTCCCCCAGCAGAATGAGAACATTTTCTACTGGGAAATTTATAGTAAAGAACGAAGTTGAGAACTATTATATACTACTGATGCTTTTTTTTTTTTTTTTTTTTTTTTTTTACCTATATTATTCCCACCTCCTCAAAGTTAATGTCTAGACTTCTTTTGAATGTGTCAATGGTCTTACATTGTACCACTTTCTCAGGCAATTTGTTCCACTCGATGACCACACTGTAGGTGAAGAAGTGTTTTGTGACATAAAGATTCGGGGGTGGGGGGTGGGGGGGGGGGGGAATTGCAGGGGGCACATCAGGACGGTGCCATGACAACTCAACCACTAGACCTCAACCCGTGTCAACTAAATAATTTGTATTTATAGGGCAGTATCACTATTCACTAACCTAGCCTAGCATAGCCAAACTTAACCCCCTCAGTACCGGTGCCGCCCTTTTAACTTTATTCTGGCTACGTTAGACGATTTTACTCAGGTTAATATGGGTCTCCAGCAATGACCAGGCTTCGAACGGTCTCACTTTACCCTTTTGACTACCACCACTCCTTTTTAAACTGCACACAATCGTCAAAATATAGCTAAGATATAATTTAAAGGACATCGCCGGTACAGAAGGGGTTAAATGAATACTATCCCGTTCCAGACCAATATAAACAAAACCAATCAATGAAAGAAAACAACAACATCAGAGCAATATTATAAGTTTATAAGGAGTCGATCAGATGATAGCTGAATAAGTGGACCTGTACTGTATAAATGACACTAATCAGGTTACCCGGTACATAAAGGGGAGATGGTCCGTTTTTCGGGTCCCCCTTCTTCCTCATGTTTAGCCCCATTAGTTTTGAGATTTTAAGACGTTTGTCCCATTAGTTTGTCGATTGTAAGACCTTTCGCTCCATTTCTTTGTCAATATTAAGACCTTTGGTGCTCTTTAGGTGTCGATTTTTTTCCTGGCGAGCGATAGCGAGCCTGTCATTGTGGAGGAACCGGCCTTGGGCCGAGATATTTCTTTTTACCGAAAAATGTACAAATTAATCTCAAAGGGGGGTCTAATGGATGATTTTTAAAAGTTTGATGAAGGTCTAGGGAGGAAACTAAACAAATAAATTATTATATATATAACTAGACCCCAAAATAACCTATGTCCCCTTAACATTGCATGACACCACCTGCCCTGATATGATCTCTCTCTCTTGCCTCTCTCCCCTACTCAATATATACACTTATCGTGATGGATCAGGAAATCATTCAATCTATCAAACCGTTCAGGAGGTATGGCCACACAGACGACGAGGCTATAGTAGGTAAACACCACACATATCTAATATGGATGTATTATCGATTGCCAGTTCACATTCAACTAGTCTTATAATATAATATGTATATATATATAAACAAATGCATAAATGGCTAAGACAAACACAATATGTAAACCTAATGCTAGCACTTCGTTAAACTATTATCAAACCTTCCTTACCAAAGAATAATTGATGTTGCATGAACCAATTGATGTTGCATGAACCAATATTCACAAGCAATACTCCCGAACCAACATTCTACATTCCGATACCACAGTCTCTAGCCCACTCATAGGAATTCCTGGACTAACCTAACCTAACCTAACCTAACCTAACCTAACCTAACCTAACCTAACCTAACCTAACCTAACCTAACCTAACCTAACCTGTTATTCTGTATGCAATTATAACTATCTGGGTTGATTTTTGGATAGAACTTGTTTTTCAATAAATAGTATAAATAGTTTTATAGTTGCTGTATAGACAATTATAGTCATATATTCGTTTAATGATATATACTTCCATAATAAGAAATAGGTGAAGTCCAACGAATATTTATGAGTGGGCTCGAGTGGCATCAGAGTGTACAGTCGCGCTAATAAGTGATACATGTCTCGGCACCAAGTATGTTTTGATCAGTAATTGTTATCAGCAATATATAAACTTCATTTCTTCATATCGAGTGAAATATACAAACATGTTCCTACACTTACCCACCCTACTCAACATCTGACAGACATTAATACAGCAGGACAGAGCAAGCCAAACGTAATGACAGCTGGGACATGACTTATTAGCGCGACCGTACGTTGGCGAAAATAAGTCATGTCTCGGCTGTCATTACGTTTGGCTCGCTGTGTGCGGTATTAAAGTCTGTCAGATGTTGAATAGGGTGGGTAAGCGTAGGAACATGTTTGTATATCTCACTCAAAAAGCAGAAATCGTGTGGAAATATGGCCGATACCAACTATTGATCAAAACATACTTGGTGTCAAGACATGACTTATTAGGACGACTGTACAAGGAGCTGCCAGATCGGTCACGTTTAAGGGAGCCCACCTCGCTTTTATTTTCTCTTTCTCTCCCTCTCTCTTTGGCTTGTATCCATTCGGCCCCATTCTGCTTACTGTTTTAAGACGTTTACCCCATCCAGGTGTCAATATTTTCTTGGCGAGCGGTAGCGAGCCAGCATATATACAGTATATTTTTGTTTTGACAGCAAGCTAAATTTGTACATTTTTCAATAGAAAAATGTCTCCGGCGAAGCCGGTTTTCTCCATACAATGCTGGCTCGCTATCGCTCGCCAGGAAGAAATAAACACCTGGATGGGGATAAACGTCTTAAAACATTTGGCTGAATGGGGCCGAATGGATACAAGCCAGAGAAAGTGAAAAAAGGAGAGAAAGATAACCAAAAAAGTCGGTGACCCCCCCCCTTAACTTAGCCATTTCTGGACAGTTTCACTAATATTTTGGCATTGTAAATATTTGGGTCTCCGTTTATTGCCGCTCCCAGTCCGAATGGAATAATTACACGAGCCATAATAATGGCTTTGTATTTCCTGCGTGTAATGTTAGCTGTGTGTGTGTGTGTGTGTGTGTGTGTGTGTGTGTGTGTGTGTGTGTGTGTGTGTGTGTGTGTGTGTGTGTGTGTATCCATTTATGCATCTGACGGCTTCTTTATGCATTTTTATCTGAGTCACATATACTATATATATAATCGTACCCCATCCTTACTGTACCAAACCTGGACGGGAATTGTATTGTGTTCTAAACAATTCCACATTGCCAGTCTCCCAGCTCACCAGAAGCTCTAACGCCAGCAGTAACCATATCCTTCATTCCTCATTGTTCTCCACCAACACCACCACCACCACTTCCAAACATCCCATCACCACCACCAACACTTCCAAACCTTACATTACCATCACCACCACTAGGATAGCCATCATCACCACTCAGTCACTCTCTCTCTCTCTCTACCACACCACCATCCCCTCCACCACAACCACCACCACCACTATCACCAGAAAGTCGCTCTCGCTCTACCATACCACCACCACCACCACCACTGACAACCCTTCCATCACCACCACTAGTATCACCACACAGTCACTCTCACCACCACCACCTGGCACCACTGACCACTGCTGTTTTCACTCACAATATAATACTCGAGAGAACTCCCTTCCTCCACTAAGATAACTCCAGTGGTGTGTCTGCTTGACGTGAGTGGTTGTGTGTGTATGCATGTGTGTGTGTGTGTGTATATATGTGTGTATGCGCGCAAGCAGGTGGTATGTCATAATAAAGCAGATGTTATATTATATCAAATCGTGTTCCTCAAGAATCTAGATTATCCAATTACAAGTATCCAACTGAATCACCAATAAATTGAGAATAGCAAAATTATCTATTGTATATACTGTACATTGTTCTGTAAAGTATGATGTTCCCTATAGTGAAAATATGAAGTAGAATATAGACAACGTCAAAACAAGTAATGTCACAGTTGCCATTAAGTTTTGTTGGCCCTGTACTGTAGTAATGTCTGACAGATGTTGAATGAGGTGTGTGGGGAGGCACAGCTCAGTGGTAGAACTTCGATTACGGATTTTTAGACCAAGGAATTAAATCCAAGCACACAGGTGGTATCTTCCCTTCTCTCAGGTCAACTTTGCTTATATAAACTGCATATGTGAATAAACCAAGTCATATTCTACACGATATCAGTACATGCATAGTCTACATTTTTTTTCTATGTGAATGAGGGAGGCAAAAGGCATAACTGCCTGCAGCGAGTGCCTCCCCCAGATTTGAAAGAGTGACAGGGCCAAAATCAAGGGACGTTCGAGCTAAAATGCCTGGACACACATGCTTAATATATACTGAATATGAATAAACGCCATATATGCATAGCCTAAATAAATACCAATATGCATGCACTCATTCATAAATACATACATGCATAACCTACACACAATTCATACCTTAAATACTGTAGTTTGCGTACATGCATTCATTCATAATATGCGGAGCCTAACTGTATACGGGACAGAAAGAAAGACAGACCAACAAACACACAGACAGATAGACAAACAAACACACAGCCAGACAGACAAACACAGCCAGACAAACAAACAAACACAGACAAACACACAGCCAGACAGACAAACACACAGCCAGACAAACAAACAAATACAGACAAACACACAGCCAGACAGAAAAACACACAGCCAGACAAACAAACACACACAGACAAAACACACAGCCAGACACACAAACACACAGCCAGACAGACAAGCACACAGCCAGACAGACAAACACACAGCCAGACAGACAAACACACAGCCAGACAGACAAACAAACACACAGCCAGACAAACAAACAAACACACAGCCAGACAGACAAACACACAGCCAGACAGACAAACACGCAGCCAGACAAACAAACGCACAGCCAGACAAACAAACACACAGCAAGACAGACACACACACACAGCCAGACAGACACACATACAGACAAACAAACACACAGCCAGACAAACACACACACAGCCAGACAGACACACACACACACAGACAAACAAACACACACACAGACAAACAAACACACAGACAGAAAGACAAACACACAGCCAGACAAACACACAGACAGACAGACAAACAAACACACAGTCAGACATACAACAATGCATAGGGAATCGAAGCAGGGCAACTAAAACTTTAATTTACAAACAAATTGCGAGCGTGTGTGTAGCAAGCAAATCAGGCTTATGCATTTTACAAGCGAATTACTTATGGAAGCAAATTAAGACCACATCAAGTTTCTCTCATTTTCAATAGTTGACACCCTTTCATTCTTTTCATTCTAGCTAGCAGAAGTATTCCCTCTGTTAAGTGTTATATTGTATTACAACTAATCTACTTGTTCGATAATTATTCATGTACGGTAATTATATATTTATTATTTAATTATTTACCAACTCATTATCTCCCCTCGGCAGCTGTTCCAAAACGGTGTAAAAACTTTAATTCACCAATGGACTTTAGCCTAGGAAAGAATCTATAAAATAAGTCCTACTAATTTTCCCAAGTACAATGCAACGCCCTGGACCCATTAGTAGCAGCATATTTAAAATTGGGGCATTATTATGGGAAATACGTTTTTTTTTTTTTTTTTTAGCCAACTCGGGAACACTGCTCAAAAAGTAATTTCTCTCATTTTCGACGGCTTCTGTGCCCTAAGATATGGGACCGAATTAATTAAGCCTTATATCAATGGGCTCCCAATGTTTTGGAAAAATATCTATGTATAAAGATTCCTATGTAAAGCTTGTTGCGGACGATAAACTGTCTATCTATCTATCTATGTATGTATGCTGACATCCATTCCAAACCTCACATAAAGTCTCTCTCTCTCTCTCTCTCTCTCTCTCACATACACATACACACACATGCTAAAATAGGGGAAAAAAGTGTTTTCTGATAGTTTCGGACACAAATAGTACCGTAATACAATGAGAAATAATGGTTAAAAAAACACAATAATATTAAGCGGAAAGGAAACAAATATATGAACAAACATTATATAGGAAGCGAGGAACGGACAACTCAAAACTTGATGAAGCCAACATCGAATATTAGTCGCCTTGCATGACACGAAATACTTACTTGAAAGATAGATTATATGTACACTCGGATACCATAGTCTCTAGTCCACTCATAAATACACCCTATTTCTAACTATGGAAGTTTATCTCTGGAAACTAACTTATCAATATAACTTTCTATAAATCAACTACAAAACTATAATTATATACTATTTATTGAAAAGAAAGTTCTATCACAAAATTACTCCAGATAATTATAATTGCATAAAGAAAAACATATGTGGTCCCCGATTTCGTATGAGTGGGCTAGAAACTATGGTATTCGAGTGTACATATGCAAAGCACACACACACACTCTCTCTCTTTTTCGTCTTATTCACAAACACACACACTTTCTCCCTTGCCGTATACACGAACACACACACACACGCTTTCTCACTCTCTCTCTCACCTCATACACAAATGCACACACACACACACACACACACACACACACACACACCCACTCACTCTCTCTCGCTTTATGCATGATTATAATAATACACACTCACATTCTCTCTCTCTCTCTCTTCCCCTCCAATTACTTTAGATCTTGCCCATAATTTTTAGCGGTTCTATTTTTAACGTTTTCCTCTTGACTCTAAAAGCCAAAGTTAAAGCCTCTTCCTCAGTTCTCCGCATCTCTCTATCTCCTTCTTTCGTTTGCCCATGTATCTTGTTCTTGTTCTTTCATTCTATTCACCTTTCTTCTTCTCTGTTGCTATGTGTTATCTTGTCTTTGTCCTGCTTTTCTTGTTATTGGATCGTTACACAATAGAAAATGGAGTAACCTGATGTAACAGAAAACATGTATTAAAGGGTAACTAAATTGTAATAATCGCATGCTTAATACTGTCTAGTTTCGACACCTATAGTAAAGCATTGTATTGTCACGATCCATAATGCCGGCACACTGCACACCCATCTGAATCTGTATCGAACCCAAACGAGACAATCCAATGTTCTGTTATATCCAAGAGGCTTCACAACTTAGTTTCAAGACTAAAAGATTCAAATAGATGTGCAGGTATTTTGGCTCGTGACTTTACCTATAGCTATAATTTAAAGAGTTATGTGATTGAAAGGGTTAAAGAGAGACTCACACGAAGGCTGTTTCCGGCAATATTTAATCTTTGGTGAGAATGTATAAGAGGGACGCAGCGGGATAGTGAAGTCATAACAGTATAATATTATCTCCTCTTACATTCTCACAAACCCTCTCTCTCGCTCTCCCCCTCTCCCCCCCCCTCTCTCTCTTGAATCCCATTTGTTTCCTCTTTGTATTATTCGTAATTATTCATCTCAATATATGCATTTCTGCTTAATCTCTCTATTTACGTAACACACACACACACACACACACACACTCTTACACTAGTCACGTTTTTTCCCTCCACTTCTTTTGTTTCTTATTTCTTTTCTAATGGATGACTATGATTGGCGGCGGTGCATTAGCATAAATAAAGGATAACCAAATCTTCAACTCATCACCAGGATAATAGTAAGAGAGAGAGCTGTGTGTGTGTGTGTGTGTGTGTTCAAAGGTGTATGTGTACAAAGGTGTGTGTGTGTGTGTGTGTGTATTCAAGGGTGTATGTGTGTGTTCAAAGGTGTGTGTGTATTCAAAGGGGGGTGTGTATGTGTGTGTGTGTGTGGAAAGGTGTGTTTATTCAAATGTGTGTGTATGTTTGTTCAAAGGTGTGTGAGTGTGTGTATTCAAAGTTGTGTGTGTGTGTGTGTGTGTGTGTTCAAACGTGCGTGTATATATTTAAAGGTGTGTGTGTGTGTATTCAAAGGTGTGTGTGTGTATGTATTCAAAGATACGTGTATATATTCAAAGGGGCTTGTGTGTGTGTGTGTGTGCATTCAAAGGTGTTTGTTTGTGTGTGAGAGAGAGAGAGAGAGAGAGAGAGTGTGTGTGTGTGTGAGTATTCAAAGGTGTGTGTATGTAGAAAGGTGTGTGTGTGTGCGTGTATGTGTACTGTATATGTGTTGGGGAGGGATAAGGAGGTGATACAACACCACAGTTTAGGACCTGTTGGCTGGCGGGTCGTAGGAAAGGCTCGAAATATTGGCCAGTTTAAAACAAAAGAGAGAGAGAGAGAGAGAGAGAGAGAGAGAGAGAGAGAGAGAGAGAGAGAGAGAGAGAGAGAGAGAGAGAGAGAGAGAGAGAGAGAGAGAGAGATAGATAGTTTCAAGGAGCTACAAGGAATATTTAGTATCTCAGATACCTTGCGGTCCATTCCGAGGAGACACTCGAAGTGGAAGGAGAGACTGTTTAGTGCACTACACTCTTTACAGTGTGCAAAATACTATCTACTCGCTTCTTAAACTGCTCTACTGAAGAACTGTTTACAAATTCGGAGGGAAGTTTGTTCCAGGTAGAACAGATCTTATATGTGAAAAAGTTTCCACAAATACTAGTGCTGAACCTTTTCAATTCTAATTTACAGCCATGGTTGCGTGTTGTATTAATATTGAAAGAAAGAGAGGGAGAGAGAGAGAGAGAGAGAGAGAGAGTGTATCCCCTACTAACTTCTTAATCCTGCCACTGGCATGAGTTCCAGGGCAGTAGTTCCCATTCCAATTTTCTCTTACCCACTCTTAACCACTGTTTGGACACTTGATCCTCAGTGTTTTGGAGGACAAGCAGCCTAGAGGGGTCACTAGACCTGTTGTTGCTTGGTTTCCTTTGTACTCTTTTGTACTCTACTCCTTTCTTCCCAGTCTTGCTTTTCTCACTCACACAAACTCTCTCTCCGGCTGGGAGTATATAGGCCTAAACATTTATTAGCACACGTGTATTTGTGATATATACCGATACAAATAACAACACGTGGATGCATAATATCATTTGTGTATCTTTCATAAAAATCCACTGTAGAAAGTAACAATAACTTCAATAATAATGAACTTCCCCTGTGAGTGGTGATAAACATGCGTCATGGCGTGTGTGGCAGGAGGATAATAATTTCGGGGACTGGCTCACGTGTCTAAAATTCTGGGGTAGCCTAGTATCCTTCAATAAAACGCTAAAGCAACCAACCTTAAATGCCACAGCTGCTCCGTCCGTATTTCAGTGATAGTAGAAGCACTCGCGCACGCAAAGTATACGAACACAAAGCATAAAAACTCAACGCGTCTTTCCACCTTCACGGTGAGAAAGGGAAGGAGGGAGGGAGAGACGGGGCGAGACGAGATGTAGGGGCGAGACGAGAAGCCGAAGGTCAATAATACGTTATTTATTACTCAACCATCTCGCTAATTTCCATTTATCGGCTTTAAACACCACAAACCACAAACGTATATTTCTCTCATATACACAAAACGCCGCGTATAACACCAATATGGGCCTCAATCGAGCAGTAATTAATATTTTAATAGAGCGTGAATGACCGTGCTAATGTCAAGATTGTGCCTTGATACTACCAAGCCAGACCAACCATGCCTACAGAAGCCAATATCAATTTATAAAACACGTGTTTTGACCCGTAGTGCAGCATGCGGTCCTAAGCGTCACATTACCCGCAACACCCAACCTTCCTTAACTAATTATAATTCAAGAGGGAAAATACTTTGTCTGCAGCTTGATTACGGAGAGGGAATACTCTTGTTAATGCAAAATCATAAGTATTTTTACCTAAATTGAATGTTTGTAAATATTATTGATAGGTATTAAGGCAGGCGCAGGTTATCGTGCATCTGACAACAAGGCGTAGGGACACACGTATCCTTGGTTCCTCCCCACCCTCCCTCCTCCCCCCTCCCCACTCTTCCCCCCTCCCCACTCTCATCCCTCTCACTCTCTCATCCTTCTCTCTCTGATTCTCTGTTTCTAACTATTCTATACATTTATTTAAGCGATTTCCAAGCCCCGGCAAAAATATTCACTTTCAACTGATACCATGTAGCCTACGCCAGATTGCCAGAGGGATCGGAGGGTGGGAGAAAGCATTAATCTTTGCTATCCTGTCCTTTCACTTTTCCTTATTCTTAGGGTTACATTCTCTAATTTAGGATTAAGTCCTGCCCATCTCACTGGGAGCGAATATCTGTATGGCCAGTGTATATAATGTTAATCTCATTTCACGATCTTCATTTCTCCTATTTCCTCAACCTCCTCAACCTTCTTTTCGTCCTTCTTCTCCCTTTCTTTCCTCTTCCTCCTCCCGCTCCTCTTCTCTTCCTCCTCTTACGCCGCCTCCTCCGCAACGCAGTCACACAAATGATACCTAGATTGCGAGAACAAATAACATACGAGGAACATCTAAAAGAACTAAATTTGTTTAGTCTAACCAAACGCAGATTGAGAAGTGATCTAATAGAGGTTTTCAAGATGTTTAAGGGATTCAGCAACCTAAATGTAAGTGATTACTTCACAATCAACCGATCAAACTTCACTAGAAACAATGATTGTAAGACAATAGGAAATCGATTTCATTCTATTGAAACAAAACACTTCCCACGCCAGCGTTAGCTGGTGGGTGGGGAAGAGCCTTCTGCTTTACTATCCTTATTTACTTTTTTACCTAGTAGTTACTAGCTTTGCAGTGTAGATGTCCAAACTGCCCCGTAAGGACCAATAGGTCTGTTGCAGTTTGTAAGTCCTTTGTATTCCTTTGTAATAAGAGGGTAAGGTAGGTGCAAGGGGTCGAGAGAGAGAGAGGAACAGAGATGGAAGAGAGAGTAAGAGTAAAGCCGGTATCACACGAGCGCTTTTTCACTTAACATTTATCCTCAACACTGATCTGGCAGCTTATGAGGTCAACATTTAGAATATTTCGGTTACCTAAATTCATCTATCAGCAATCTAGTTTCCGATACCAGTGCAAAATATTCCCTAAATGTTGCCAGGAAAATGTTGATCATAGAATGTTGAATATAACAGCTCCCGTGTGATACCGGCTTTTAGGGTGTGCAAGAGGAGGATCCCTTAAGTTTCGAATCCTTGCCAAATGTTTCTGTAGGCCTAATATATTCTGTTTTATTCATCATATATACTGTGTATATTGGCCAATGCACTGAATATAATTTAAGAGTAATATGTCTAACATTAATTAATATAGAAAGGAGTGATATTTTGACGACTTCAATCTATATATTACGCTTTCCAGTCACTCCGCCTCACGACTACTTCGCCTCATGACCACTTCGCCTATGTCCATTACGCCTCACGACCAGTTCGCCTTGCCACCACTACGCCTCACTACCACTTCGCCTTGCGTCAATGACGCCTCAGCACCAGTTCGCCTCATGATTCAGCTTACCTAACCTAACTATCAAAAACTAATGTACATCGTTCAAATTGTGCGTCAAATTAGTAGAGAGGTGAAGCGGTAAGAAAGCGTGAGGCGAACTGGAGCTGAGGCGTTGTTGTCGTGAGGCGAAGTGGTAGTGAGACGTAGTGGTTACAAGGCGAAATGGTTGTAAGGCGTTGTGGTCATGAGGCGAAGAGACCAAGGCGAAGTGGTAATGAGGCGAAGTGGCCTGCTCCCTATATTACGACTCACTGGATGGAAACTGATTACTATTTGGTGTATTAGCAAGAGCAGCAGACGACGTTTTCCTGTCCCCCATTGCAAGAGTGACAGGGCCAACATCAAGGCACGTTCGAGTCAAAATGCCTGGACACACAGAGTTTGAAGCAATTTAAGTCATAGGAAGAGGGAAAGACTGATTCTGGGAGAGAGTTCCAGAGCTCAGCTGTTGAATAGAAGAACAAGTCTATAACATTACCTGATCTTATAGCTATACCTAGAATGAGCTGACCCCATTTCGGTGTTAAAAGAATCTCATCTCCCGGAAGTCCCATAAGGTCTCTGTGTTATTTGGTGGGCCAGCGTCCCTCCCTCACGAGTTCCACTTTCCTTTGTTTACTGGTTTACTTCACAAGGTTTATGTGATTTTTCCAAGTTTACCCTTTTCTCTCTCCCTCTCTCCCTCTTTCACTCCTCCGTCTTGTCTTGATATTTTTTTTTTCTCTCTCTCTCTCTCTCTCTCTCTCTCTCTTTCTCTCTCTCTATCTATCTATCTATCTATCGTATGTCTGTCTGTCTGTCTGTATATATGCTTACCCTAGATAAAAATAATGAGTTGGAGGCATATGCGTTTAATAAATGTGAATACTAAACACCATCTACAGTCAACACACAACCATTTGAATCAGTATTGAACCCACACCAAACAATAACATGCTTTATGTCCAGATGTTTCAGTATGTTGAGTGGTACTTGAAAAGTAGACAGAATGGATTAAAAAACACCATCTGAGGAAGAGCACGTTATTGACAACGTTTCGCAGGTGAAGCTATCTGGTTGTTGGATAAAACATGTAAACATAAATTCCTAAGAAAGTGGATAATATTATTTTAACATCGTTTTTAACACCAATAATATCCAATTAAATTATTTAAAGCATTTGATTCTCCCAGGATGCGAACCTAGGATACTTTTAAAGTCATGTACTGAAGCATGGATAAAAAACACTATCTGAGGAGGAACACTTTATAAACGTTGTCAATAAAGTGTTCCTCCTCAGATAGTGTTTTTTATCCATGCTTCAGTACATGACTTTAAAAGTATCCTAGGTTCGCATCCTGGGAGAATCAAATGCTTTAAATAATTTAATTTGGATGTTATTGGTGTTAAAAACGATGTTAACATAATATTATTCACTTTCTTAGGAATTTATGTTTACATGTTTTAACCTGCAGAGCGAGACATGTAAGCTTACGGCTTTTATATTGTAAAAATTATGATACAGTATATGGACAAAAACTGCTATAATCTTTAATTAACTCTACATTCATCACTTGCATTACTTTAGCACGGATTAAAATATTAATACTGATACATTCTCAAAATTAATGATAATCTTAAAGAATTATCATGTTGTTAAGGGGGAGGAAGTCGCCTTTTCTGGACCCCCTTCTCCCTCATGATTAGCATCTTAGTTTTGATATGTTTAGACGTTCTTTCCGTTAGTTTGGCGATTTTGAGACCTTTCACCCCATTTCTTCGTTACTATTAAGACCTTTCGTGCCATTTAGGTGTCGATTTCTTCCTGGTGCGCGATAGCGAGCCTTCAATTTTAGCAGGAACCGGCCTAGTGAGAAAACACATAAATAAATAAATAAATAAATATATATGACATATATATATATATATATATATATAATATATATATATATATATATATATATATATATATATATATATATATATATAGAGAGAGAGAGAGAGAGAGTTACATAGAGTTACACAGACTACACAGACCTTGCGATCCCTACTAGGTAGTCCGGACTTAATGCTAAAATAGAATTTGCTACGTGGAAGGTAAGGATAGAAAAGAAGAAGGCTCTCTCCCCACCCACCTCCCCAGCCGACCGTTGGTCGGCATGAAATTAAGTTGGGGAAAAAAGTGACCCAGCAGAATGAGAACAAAACTTCTACTGGGAAATTTATAGTAAAGAACGAAGATGCGAAATATTATATACTACTGAGAGAGAGAGAGAGAGAGAGAGAGAGAGAGAGAGAGAGAGAGAGAGAGAGAGAGAGAGAGAGAGAGAGAGAGAGAGAGAGAGAGAGAGAGAGAGAGAGAGAGAGAGAGAGAGAGAGAGAGAGAGAGAGACTGCATACATATGTGTTTACGCGCGTGTGTGATGTGCTTGAACTTGTATATGTGTGTATGTATGAGTGTGTTTGCGTGTATGTGCTCTGGTGTTTGCATCTGTGTGTGTGAGAGAGAGAGATAATGACTGTGTATACGTGAAATATTAGTGTTTGTGTGTGTATGTGTGTCTGTGTTGAGAGAAAGAGAGACAGACTCATTAATAAAGTAGACATGACGTTTTGCCCAAAATCAAAACGGCATACCCAACTCTGCGACGGGTTGCCATCATCATTACTACTATCATTACTACAGTGCTGAACGCATTACCGAGGTAATCCTCTCGGGCATGGAAGCGTACATTCCATTTTCTTTCTCTCAGTCTAATGCAATTTTGTTTTGGTTTACTGACGCTTGTTCTACTGCTGTCCACAGCAAAGAGGAAGCATTCAAACCGTACCGACGCCTTAAATCTCAAGAATCTCATTCTTTCTATGTTTCTGCCCGGAATCAAGCCAAATCTGTTCTTCGACTTGCCAAGCATTCTTTCATCAATAATAAATGCACTGAACTATTCAACTCTAGCTCTTCCCAAGCTTATAGTCATGTAGGATCTACCCCACAAACCCTATCCCTTATGTTCAAACATGTATGATGCTATTAGCCCAACATAGCGGTTCCAAAGCTTCCTAGTCTGATATATGCTCTGAGGCATTATAAGGTTAACCGCCTATAGCTCTTTGATAAACACACGGGTATATAACAGACATAAAATAATTGGGTATATAGATAGTGATTTAGCTTTCTATCCTTTATATTTAATGGATGTATTGCTACCAGTATACCATTATATGGATATATTATCATGGAGGACTTTAAATACCCTCTTCATACCCATAATTTCTAACAGTAAACTTATATGATATTATGACTAACATCGATTCACAAGCTTCAATAGACTTACATCCTTTGAGGCGTTATAAATTCCTTGGGGGTGGGTTCCCCGGGGGTGGGGGGGGGCGGCAGAAGGAGGGGGGGGGGGGGGGGGGGGGGGGGGGGGGGGGGGGGGGGGGGGGGGGGGGGGGGGGGGGGGGGGGGGGGGGGGGGAACCATATTTTTAACCTAAGACCATAACTATTGCACACATTCAAAACAAATCTGTGTTTGACTGACCGTCGCATTCACCCACCAAATGTACGTGTGAACTTTGGTGAAAATCCGTCCAACGGTCTAGGAGTTTCGGGACAGACTGACGACGACACTCGTAGAAAATTCTACAAATGCGAGGAGAGTTGTTTTCAGAGCGTCTTCTCCAGTAACCATCACCAACATCACCAATACTTTCACCATCATCACTACTATTATGACCATAATCACTACTACTAGTACTATCACCATCATATCTACTACTGACATCATCACTAACATCATCATCACTACTGTCATCATCATCACTACAACTACAACCATCATCACTACTATTATCACCATCATCACTACTATTACCATCATCCCCACTATTACTACCATCACTTCTAATGTCAGCTAAACTAAGTTAACCTAACAAATGAGGGGCGAGTTGTTTTCGGACCCAGAACGATGGCGTTCTGTGTGTGAGCTCCTACGGGGCACACCATATTTTGGATCTAAAATCATAACTATTGCACAAATTAAAAAAATCTTTTTTGACTGACGTTCGCATTCACCCAACAAATGTTCGTGTGAAATTTGGTGAAAATCCGTCCAACCGTCTAGGAGGAGTTTCGGGACAGACGGACGACGACGACGACGATTTTGTTTCCCGGTGGTACCCACTATACGGGAGTGGGGGGGGGGGGGGGGGGGATACCAAACTCTGCTTACGCAAAGTTGATTAATTAACATAACCTACCTGAAGAGATGAGATTAATCAGGGGTGAGTATAAGCTTCACAGAGAGGACAACATTAAAGGGAAGGAGGGAAACAGGGAGGAGGTTCAGGAAAAAATAATTCGCTGTAATAAGGAAAAGGCCAACACAACAACACAAATGAACTGAGGGTACTATAGTCTATTCGTTGTAAGTAGGCGAAAAATCATGACCTTGATCCTCTGTAACTCAAAAAGGGCTAGAGTAAATTGGCTGTAAAATTCCACATTTATTCTTTGACTGACTCTTCCCAAATGGTAGAAATATTAGCTCGATTAATCTATTTTTTTTGTTTAGTTACAGAGGTTAGAGGTCATGATTTCTCGCCTACTTACAGCGAATAGACTATAAGGGATGGGAAAAAATAAAGAAACCCTCGGAATTGACCACTTGCGAGTTTCGGTCTATAAGGAAGTTGGAGCTGTAGACATCGATAATTAACATAATTATCACCTAAAATACGGTTTTAGTGCATTTATTAATACATAAAACCCAATTCAACGTACTTTTTATCCATTAGAAACCTACATTAATATTGTATTTCTGTTTAATATCGATGTTTACGGCTCCAACTTCCTTATAGCCTGAAACTCGCAAGTTGGAGAGGAAAATTTGAATGGAGGAAGAAACTGCACAGAGGTAAAAATATTCCCCTGGAAACTGCTTGTTGGGATGATATATGAGGAGGGTTGGAGGAAGAGGGGGGGAAGGGGGAGAAGGAGGTGCTTCTTTCTCTCCCTCCCCTCATATCCTCTACTTCTTTTATCTTATTTTTGTTTTCTCTCTTTCTCTCCCTCTCTCTCTCTCTCTCTCTCTCTCTCTCTCTCTCTTTCTTTTTCTCTCTCCCTCTCTCTCTATCTATCTATCTCTCTCTCTCTCTCTCTCTGCTTCTGCTTTGCTATCTTTACCTTCCACTTTGTATCAAATTCTATGTTAGAATTAAGTCCGAACTGCCTAGTAGGGACCGTAAGTTCCCCCTGTGCAGTCTGTGTGTCTATGTAACTCTGTAGCTCTCTCTCTCTCTCTCTCTCTCTCTCTCTCTCTCTCTCTCTCTCTCATGTCCCATACATCAGATATAGTTAAAGTTCCCCCCTACTGACATTTCCAGGCACATTATATCAGGGGTGTAGAAAACGAGGGTGTGATTTCTGCCGAGTCAGTTATATTGTGTTGTTACTCCCACACGCGAATACCAGAGAGCGAGAGAGAGAGAGAGAGTGAGCGAGAGCGTTAGCGAGAGAGAGAGATAAAAAGAAAGAGGCACTATTAACAGGGGTGTAAAAAACGAGGGTGTGATTTCTGCCGAGTCAGTTTATATTGTGTTGTTACTCCCACATGCGAATACCAGAGAGAGAGAGAGAGAGAATGAGGACAACACATTCCTTCACTTCAAACACATATTGCAACCAAATTAATAATATATTCCCCGTGGATGGAGGACCAGTGCAGAATGTGGATAGGGGCGTATAATTTGTCTCGCGCGTAAACTTTCCAATACTACCCTCATAATTTTAAACCCGGAGACAAAAATAGAGCACTGGAGTGTCGAGTTGCTTCAAAAAGGTTCGCTCGAGTATCGCTGGAGTGTTGTTCGCGTTCGGAGAGAAAAAGAAAATGTATCGCTTCAAACTTTTTACTTTTTGAGTTTCGTTTTTATTTTTGAACGCCGGAGTGACTGCCTTTATCCCCAATACATTAGCGGTAACAAATAGGCCGAGCGATATTCAGGTGAAATGTGTGCAAGGGAGGGAATGTTTGTATTTTTACCTGTTTGTATACTTGTGGTTAGTCTGTTTGTTTGTCTGGTGTGTATGTCTGTCCATTTATAGTGCCACTCATTCTCTCTGTCTCTCACTCACTCTCTCTCGTTCTCGTTCTCGTTCTCGCTCTCGCGCTCTCTCTCTCTCTCTCTCTCTCTCTCTCTCATACCAGACAAGACAAAATTTAATATCACTCATTGTTGGGGTGTCATCACCGAAAAATGTATCATATACAATAACCATTCTATACACACATTTCCTGTTCTTCAATATTGATTTATAGGAGTCTGCGAATTATTCTCTCTCTCTCTCTCTCTCTCTCTCTCTCTCTCTCTCTTTCCTTCAATGGCTCTTTGAACAGTATGTATCGCCTTACTAGTGTTTGTCCCCTCACAGGATGGAGGGCGCTGCTCAATAAACTCGCCCCTCGGGGCAAAATCAAATCTCTTTCCTTCTTTCTGTTATATTTTCTGACTCGGCCAATCCTCCAAACCAACTTTCTTGAAAACTATTTTTCTTACAATTTTCACTCTTTCGGATTTCCTCTTTCTGTTTTCCCCTGTCTGTCTGATTGTGGATGTGTTTGTCTTTGCCTTTATATATCTAGTTTCGAATATATCCATGCACGATTAAATATATGTATGTATAAATGTTCTGCATGTATAGTATGTATGAATAAATGCATGTGTGTTTAAATGTATCCATGTATATATATATATATATATATATATATATATATATATATAGAGAGAGAGAGAGAGAGAGAGAGAAACAATAGGAAAAGTTGGGATTGGGCCTGAGTAAATAAATAGATAGATAGACACACATATACAGTATATAGGCTATATACTGTATATACTGTACATTTGCACTCCACAAAATCGTCTAAACATGGCTAGCTTAACCCGTACAATACCGGTGACGTCCTTTTCAATATATTCTGGCAACCATTATATTATTTTATTCAGCTTAGGAAGGATCTCTAATAATGAAAAGGCTACATGATAACTCATTAAATCCTTGGAGGTACGGTCGCGCTAATAAGTGATGTCTCGGCAGCAAGTATGTTTTGATCAATAATTGGTATCAGCAATATCTAAGCTTCATTTCTTCATATTGTGTGAAATATACAAACTTGTTCCTACACTTACCCACCCTATTCAACATCGGACAGACATTAATACAGCACAGAGCGAGCCAAACGTAATGACAGCTGGGACATGACTTATTAGCGCGATTTTTTTTTTTTTTTTTTTTTTTTTTTCTATATTCCAACTTACTTCCTCTCGGGCATAGGCTGAGAGCCTTAACATTCACCGCTTTACAATGAACAGTGAAGCCCGTGAGGTCTTGTTCCAGTCTAGGGAGTGAGACATGTGAAGCACGTAGAGTACAACGAGCACCTGCCATCTTGCCTTCACATGAGGCACGGTGCTCACTCATGGCCCGAAACGACCCCATCTCTGAAGCCACCTCGTTCCCGTGCTTCACTGTCTCACCCCCTACACTCGGACTCTCACACTTACACACACACAACGCCACCTGTTGAGCAGATAACTCACCAGGCATTGCACCCCTATAGCATATTTTGAATATGGGAATATTCATACAGTGCTATTTAATCAGGGAACAATGAGGGTAATTTATTGACGTTTCGGTGGGCTTGTGGTAATGCACTGATACCAGGTACAGCACAAATTCCATCCCAATAATATCTTCCCATTGATACATCGGGATTTGAACCCGGGGACCTTTGGATTACCAGGCCAGTGGCAAGACCACTCCACCACACCTCCCCAACAGATCCTTCCTAAGCTTAATACAAACGTCTAATAGTGTCCAGAATATGATGAAAAGGACGTCACTGGTACTGAAGGGGTTAAATGAAACACTCCATGACACACATGGGGCCATTCCGTTGTCTTCATCGGCGAGGGGTGTGTAACCTAATAACCATACATATCTATTTCAGAATTATTTGCCTTACCAAAATCCTGACTCTGATTTCCAACAACAGGAAAAACAACAAGAGCAGCAACAACAACAACAACAACACAACCTTAACCCCATGAGGTTTAGGACGCATTGCACAGCTTAATCTAGCTGTCATTAGACGATTTTATACTATTTAGGAAGGGTCTATGGCCATCAAAAGGTTGATTAGTTTATCAATTAACCTTCTGGCCTCAATCTACCCTTTCTAATCTGTTTAACAGATTGAGTACCAGCGACGTGTGTTATATTCTATTCTATCTATATTTAGACGATGTTATGCAGCTTAGGAAGGATCTATGGTAGATGAAAGGATTAATTGAGATAGTCTGTAGTCCGTTCATTGGTAAACGTCCCTCCTAAGATGAATAAAATCGTCTAATAGTTGCTAGAATATAATTCAAAGGATGTAAGTGGTATTGAATGGGTGAAAATCGTCTACTAATAGCCAGAATAAACTGTCAAAGCGCGTCATAATCCTCAAAGAAATAAAGACACTGGCAAATATGGAGTAATATATAATAAGGGGAGGCACAGAACCCGGGGAAGTTGAGGAGCAGTAGTATCGGGGAATTCCGGAAACTGCCTGGACACAAATGAAGGGTGTGGGGAAGGGAAAAGATGGGCCCACTTAGTATGACCGTTAGGAGTCCACTGTTGGCCTCGCTTCTCTCTCTTTCTCTCTCTTTCTCTCTCTCTCTCTCTCTTTTGCGCGATATTTATCAATAATATGCATCACAGTGCAGGTAAAAACAAACAACACACACACACATATACATATACTGTATATACAGTATATAATATATATATATATATATATATATATATATATATATATATATATATAGTATCAACATTTCACATTGTGGTGTTTATTGTTATTGATTCATAATGGTCCTTAATAAATTAAATAAATAGCGCATTCTTAGCCATCATAAATTTCACACTCTATTATCCCATTGAAGTGCTTAAGAAAATGGTGTTCATTGTGGAATCAGTAGGAATAGATTTAAGGGGAGATGGGCCGTTCCTGGTCCACCTTCTTATCATGTTTAGCCCCATAGATTTTCAGATTATACGACGTTCGGCCCATTAGTTTGGCGATTTTTAGACCTTTCGGCCCATTTCTTCGTCAATATCAAGATTTTTCGTGCCATTTAGGTGTCGATGTTTTCCTTGCGAGCGATAGCGAACTTGTAATTTAAGAGAATCCGGCCTTAGGCCAAGACATTTTTCTATCGAAAAATGTACAAATGTTTCTTGAAGGAGGATCTTGGGCAGGTGTTTTTTAAAGCTCGATTGAGGTCTAGGGAGGACATTAATAAAATACTAACAAGATACATAAATGAGCAAATAAAAAACGACCCCTATCCCCTTAATACTAACAAACAAATGTGGGGGTTGGTTTTGAAATTCTATGAAGCCTGAGACAAATATCGAAGCCAAAAAACTGTTCATAGGTTCTAATTTTACTAGAATCTTGGGAACAATTTAGAAACTCTCCTTTGCTGTCCCCTAAGAGCAGTAGGTGGGAGGGAATATTGTTGTTCTTGGTGCTACTGACCTTGATCACACACACACACACACACACACAGTGGATTGTGTAGCTACTAATATATACAAATTTATTTATCTACTTGCATCGCTCTCTCTCTCTCGCTCTCGATCTCTCTCTATCTCATTCCTTGTCTCCTTTCTTTCTCATTACATTTCCGCCCTAAAGCCTCTGCCTCCGTATTGCCTGCCTGAGTCCGGAACCTATTGGCGTGGTGTGAAGTTGGTGTGGTGGTGGAGGTGCTGTGGTGTCGTGGTGGTGGAGGTGCTGCTGTGGTGGCGGTGGTGGTGCTGTGGTGTGGTGGTGGTGCTGCTGTGGTGTAGTGTGGAGATGATGGTGTAGTGTTGTGGTGGAGGAGGTGGTGTTGCGGTGTGAAGGTGGTGGTGGAAGTGATGTGGTGTGGAGGTGGTGCTGTAATATTTTCCTACTGACAAATGTACACATTTATCTCGAAGAGGGGTTTTGAGAGTATTTTATTAAGTTTGATGGAGGTCTAGGGAACAAACTAAAACCCGCCCCTTAAATAGAATATACGAACAAGGTATTGAACTGGGAGAGTACTCAATCCAGTTTCAGACCCCTGAATTACCTTCAATAATGTAATAATATCGTTTAACGTTAACCAAAATCATCATAGGATCTTCGTGCTCCTCCCACTCACATTAACCCCTTGAGGATCATGACGCTAGAGGGCCTTCCGAAACTAGAATATGTTGTCTAATGATAGCCAGAATCAACGGTCAAAATGCGTCATGATCCTCAAGAGGTTAACTTCCTAGCTCCTCCTATACCACCACAACCACCTTCTCCCCCCCCTCCCTCTAACACGGTCTTCCCTTCCTCCACTCCTCCTCCTTTTTCTCCACCTTCAGTTATACACCTCTCCCGTTATTCCTCCATCTCCTAAACTCAATATGTCTACCTCCTACTCCACCACAACCACATTCACTCTTCCTCCACCTCCTCCACCTTCAGTTATCCACCTCTCCCGTTACTCCTCCATCTCCTAAACTCAATATGTCTACCTCCTACTCCACCATACCCACCTTCTCCCCCCCCCCCCCCCCCACTCCACCCTTCCAGTCCTCCTCCACCTTCAGTTATACACCTCTCTCGTTACTCCTCCATCTCCTAAACTCAATATGTCTAGCTTCTACTCCACCACAACCATCTTCTCCCTTACTCCACTCCTCCTCCACCTCTCCCGTTACTCCTCCATCTCCAACTCAATTTGTCTCGCTCCCTTCTCCTCTTACCGCTGCCACTTTCTTCTCGTTTCAATATTTTTCCCGCTCCCACATACTTTTACCAGGTCAGGTCAGATGAGGGTATTGAGGGATGAGCCTTTACAACAGCACCTCGTAGCTACTTTCTACTTTCTCATTTTCTGAAGAGTGTAGAAAGGTGAGAAGGGATGTTGGAGAGAGATAAATTCACTCAGGTTAGGTGAAGGCATTGAGGGATGAGCCTTTACGACCGCACCTCGTAGCTACTTTCTAATTTCCTACTTTTTTGAAGTGTCTAGAGGGGAGAAGGGGTGTTGGAGAGAGAAAATGTCACTCGCTTGCCTCCTCCTCTTCTCCTTCCTACACTCCCGTTACATTATGACATTGTATTTGTTTGTTTGTTTGTTATTATTACCGGTACCGGTACATATATAATTACCGGTACATATATTTGTTTTCGTTTGCTCCCTAGACCTCTATCAATCTTAGAAAAAGAAATACCTCCAAGATCACCCTTAGAGATAATTTAAAAACAAAATCGGTAGAAATATGTCCCGGCCGAAGGCCGGTTCCTCCTGAATTACAAGTTCGCTATAGCTAGAATATATAGAGCGAAAGGTCTTAAAATCGCCAAACTAATGGGGCCAACGTCTCAAAATTTCATAACGAATTGGGCTAAACGTGAAGAAGGGGTCCAGAAAAAAGGCCGCAACCAGACGTAATATGGTACAAAATGTCTGTCTTGAAGTTAATTTCATTGACTTCACACAATTGTAGCCTACCTGTATTTTCTTGAAATGCACCATACAGTTACTTTGTGTTTTAATAGACTACCTTGTTTACGTGTGTCTTTTCTTGCTTTTGTTTTTTCTTGGACTTCCTCTATTATCTTCGTATTTTTCTTCTGCTTCATCCTCCACTCTTCCAACATTTTCGGCCCCCTTCTCCACCTCCTCCTTTATGCTCTTCTTCCTCCTCCCCATTCTCCTTCCTCTTCTTCCCTTTCCCTTCCTTCTCCTCTCCATTGTACTTAATCTTCCTTTTGCTCATCTCCCTCCTCCTATTCTTCACTTTCCCTTTCTGTTCCATCTGTTCATTCTCCTCCTCCCCATTCTTCTTTATCTTCCATTGCTCTTCCTTCTCTTCTTTCTCCTTCCCATTCTTCATAATTTTCCTTTTGCTCACCTCCCTCCTTCCCATTTTTCTCCATCTCCCTTTACTCCTCCTCCTCTTCCTATTCCTCCTCCTCCTCCTCCTCCTCATTCTTCTCCATCTTCCTTTACTCTTCTTTCTCCACCTCCTCCTCCTCCTCCTCCCCCTCTGTGTCTCTTCCCATCCTGTTTGCCTCTCCATGAAATATTGAAGATGCGAGAAAAATTGGCCCTCAGAATATTGGTTTACATCCTTGCTCTCTGGCCTCTAGCCCCCCCCCCCCCCCCAACACACCCACACGCCCACGCCCACACCCACATACACACACACACACACAGCAGCCAAGGAAGGGTCACTATATCTGTTGTTGCTTGATTTCCTTTGTACTCCTTTGTACTTTGTACACATACTTTCTCTCTCCCTCTCTTTTACTTTCTCCCCCCCCCCCCTCTCTTTCTCTGTCTTTTACTTTCTCCGGCCCCTCACCTCTCTCTCTCTCTGGCATTCCTTCCTTCCCCATTCCACCTCCCTGCATTTTCCCCATCCTTCTCTCGACTCCACTCCCACCTCTCTCTCTCTCTCTCTCTCTCTCTCTCTCTCTCTCTCTCTCTCTCTCCATTCACAGTATCTTGCCAACCAATCGTCACCCCCGAAGCATGATAATGAAAGAACATGATAAACTTCCACTAAAAATCACCATTAAGGGGAGATGGGATGGTTTTTCAGTCCCCCCTTCTCCCTCATGCTTAGCCCCATTAGTTTTCAGATTTTAAGTAGGTATCTTGGAGGTCTTGCGAGAAAAGTAAAGAAACTAATAAATGCATAAATAAACGAACACGTAAATACAAATCTCCCCTTCAGCCGGCGTGACAGGCATCTCTTTAACCCTTTCAAGCGCCAATACGCATTTCTGTGTTGTTTTCTGGTAATTATTAGACGATTTTATTCAGATTGGGAAGGGTATATGGAAGTCAGAGGGTTGATTGAGAGAGTTTTTACCCTTTTAATACCCACAAAACCTTCCTAAGCTTCATAAAATCGTCTAATGATAGCCAAAATTAACTGCTATAACGCGTCAGAGCTTCAAGGGGTTAATAGGGGGGATGAGTTTATTTATTCGCTCATTATATGCATCTTTGTATTTTTGTCTAGTTTCCTTCCTAGACCTCCATCAAACTTAACCCTTTCACGCATTTATGACGCAGAGGTCGCCAGATTAGCAATAAGAAATAGAGTTCTCTCACTCTTATAAGTACCTCTCCAAAATTAGTTTTTTTGCCCACAGCTAACTCAAAGACAACTGCAGAGGTTGAAGTAACTAAACTAAAGGTTTCTAAATACCCCTGATGGTAACAAAGGCTTTAAAGTATCCCCAATAGGCTCAAAATCGCGTCATATGTCGGAGAGGGTTAATAGTGGGGATGAGCTTATTTATTCACTCATTTATATATTTTTTTCTAGTTTCCTCCCTAGACCTCCATCAAACTTAAGAAAACATCCATTAGATCCCCTTTCTACATAAATTTGTAAATTTTTTGGTAGAAAAATGTCCCGGCCGAAGGCCAGTTCTTCCAAAATTACAGGCTCACTGTCGTTCGCCAGGAAATAATCGACACCTAAATAACACGAAAGGTCATAATATTGACAAGGAAATGGGGCGAAAGGTTTTAAAATCGACAAACTAATAGAGCAAACATCTTCAAATCTAAAAACTAATGGGGCTAAACATGAGGGAGAAAAGGGTCCAGAAAAACAACCCATCTTCCTTTAATAGGTAATTAGTATAGGAGATTGGGACCCATCAAGAGTTACCGGGTAATTATGAGGAGTAGGAACTGATTATAAATTATACATGTTTACATTTTTCAGTTGACAAATGTCCCGGCCAAAGGCAGGT
The DNA here is from genome assembly GCA_032716605.1 of Paralithodes platypus. Taxonomy (NCBI): domain Eukaryota; kingdom Metazoa; phylum Arthropoda; class Malacostraca; order Decapoda; family Lithodidae; genus Paralithodes; species Paralithodes platypus. The sequence continues at coordinate 984,296 of CM064581.1, forward strand.
TCCTCCTATATTACAGGCTTGCTATCGCTCGCCAGGGAAAAAATCAACACCTAAATGGCATAGAAGGTCGTAAAATCAACACCTAAATGGCATAGAAGGTCGTAAAATCAACACCTAAATGGCACAGAAGGTCGTAAAATCAACACCTAAATGGCATAGAAGGTCGTAAAATCAACACCTAAATGGCACAGAAGGTCGTAAAATCAACACCTAAATGGCATAGAAGGTCGTAAAATCAACACCTAAATGGCACAGGTCTTAAAATCAACACCTAAATGGCACAGAAGGTCGTAAAATCAACACCTAAATGGCACAGAAGGTCGTAAAATCAACACCTAAATGGCACAGAAGGTCGTAAAATCAACACCTAAATGGCAGAAGGTCGTAAAATCAACACCTAAATGGCACAGAAGGTCGTAAAATCAACACCTAAATGGCATAGAAGGTCGTAAAATCAACACCTAAATGGCACAGAAGGTCGTAAAATCAACACCTAAATGGCATAGAAGGTCGTAAAATCAACAACACCTAAATGGCACAGAAGGTCGTAAAATCAACACCTAAATGGCATAGAAGGTCGTAAAATCAACACCTAAATGGCATAGAAGGTCGTAAAATCAACACCTAAATGGCACAGAAGGTCGTAAAATCAACACCTAAATGTAGAAGGTCGTAAAATCAACACCTAAATGGCACAGAAGGTCGTAAATCAACACCTAAATGGCACAGAAGGTCGTAAAATCAACACCTAAATGGCATAGAAGGTCGTAAAATCAACACCTAAATGGCACAGAAGGTCGTAAAATCAACACCTAAATGGCATAGAAGGTCGTAAAATCAACACCTAAATGGCACAGAATGTCGTAAAATCAACACCTAAATGGCATAGAAGGTCGTAAAATCAACACCTAAATGGCATAGAAGGTCGTAAAATCGCCAAACTGGTGGGGCAAACGTTTAGCAAAACTAACAAGGCTAAACATGAGGGAGAAGGTGGTCCAGAAAAACTAAACCTCCCTTGAGCCGTGAATATGTATGAAGGTGGAATCTGCATATACAGTAGATCTGTTGGGCTCAGTCACCTTAACCCTTTGACTTCGACACCTTCCATACCTGGGCATCAGTTTCAATTTACTCTGGCTAACATCAGACGATTTTGCTTAGTATTATAATAAAGGTCCTCTCTGTAATCATGGTGGTGCCAACTACCTCATTGAAGCCTGTGAGTTATATAAATACTCGCTAAATAGAAGCTTATCGTTTAATGTTTGCCAATGAATAGAAGAAAAAAATAAGATAAAAAAAACAATATATATATACATACTGTATATATATATATACAGTATATATATATATATATATATATATATATATATATATATATACACACATTGTTACGAGTTAATGTAATTAATATGATCTGTTAACCCCTTCTATACCGAGACGTCCTTTTAACTTTATTCTGGCTACTATTAGATGATCGTATTTAGTTTAAAAAGGGCCTTCAGCAAATAACAGGCTTCGAACTATCTCACTTAACCCTTTTTACTACCACAGATCCTTTTTAAGCTGCTGAAAATAGTCTAAATATAGTAAAAAATATCATAAAAATACGTCACCGGTACAGAAGGGGTTAATTACTATCGATGATGACGTTCTGAAATAGTAAATAGTTCGAGTAAATTAAGATATTCGATGACCTTTTCTCCATCATTGTTTTCCTTCTTTATATATATACATAATATATACACATAATACATATACACATAATACACATACACATAATACACATACACATAATACACATACACATAATACACATACACATAATACACATACACATAATACACATACACATAATACACATATACATAATATACACATAATACACATATACATAATATATACACATAATACACATACACATAATATTGAATTGAATTGAATTGAAATCTTTTTATTTAGCCTTTAGTATACAATACAATTTTGCTTACAAATGATTTGTTAAAAAACAAAAATAAAAATATATAATAATAATACAAAAAAATAAGCTGAGCCTTTTGAGAGATGTCTCTCTTAA
>CM064581.1:988875-991375 GCA_032716605.1 Paralithodes platypus
AGAGACAGAGAGAGAAAGTGTGAAAAGGAGAGGGAGGGAGAAGAGTAATAAAGAGGGAGAGGAAAGAAAGGGAAGGAGGGGAGAGAAGGAAGTTAGTTTCCAAGCTTAAAAAAAAAAAAAAAACTACACCCCCTTTCAAGATAAATTTGTACATTTTTTGGTAGAAAATTTTTCCGGCCGAAGGCCGGTTCCTTCTATAATTACAGATCGGTATCGCTCGCCAGGATAAAAAATGACACCAAAATAGCACGAAAGGTCAAAGAAATGGGGCAAACGGTCTTAAAATCGCCAAACTAATGGAACGAACGTCTAATAATCTCAGAGTTAATGGAACTAAACATAGGAGAAAAACAAATCCCCCCCCCCCCCCTCCCTCTTAATTAAAGGGATCAGAACCCAGGCCACGAACCCAAGACCCTAAAATGAAACCAGTCGCAGCCCAGCTACGATATTTGTAACTTTCCGATGTCATTTCAGTAGGAATTTTCACACTCACACCCACATGAATACACACTTGCACACACAAATATACACATACACACATAAACAAACGCACACCTATTACCCACACACATGTACACATACACACACAAACAAACGCACACCTACAGTATACACACAAACACACACAAACCAACCAACACCTATACACACAAGCACACCTACACACACACTAACACACAAACACACTAACACACAAACACACTAACACACACACAAATCCATTCATATCCATCCCTCCCTCTCCTAACCACCCACCTTCAAATCAGCCAACTTTCCGAATCCGTCACGGCCTAAACTTTCTCCCTCCCCCCCTCCCTCCTCCATCTCCGTCGTCGTATAACCCCGCTACGGTCGCGCTTCACAACAGTCCACGATCACGATTACAAAGTTGGTCTCCGCGGGGAAGTTTTTATTTACTTGTATATATTTGTAAATGTATATATTTATTTATTTATTTGTTTATGTATTTTTTATTTTTAGTTTCCTTCAAAGACCTCCAACAATCTGTGAAAACTACCGCCAAAACCCTCCCTTCGGGATAAATATGTATAGCTTTCGGTTCCTCCTAAATTACAGTCTCGCTATTGTTCACCAGGATAAAAAATCGACACCTAAATGGCCCAACAAGTCTTGAAATTGCCTACCTAATTGGAATAAACTTGAAGGAGAAGGTGGTCTAGAACATCCCCCCCCCCCCCTTCAGCACCATGATGCCTTTTTACCTTTGATTCTGGCAAAAATTAGATATGTTGCTAAGAGGGGTATATTGAAGTCGTATTTACCCATTCGAGTCGTATAGGTAGATTACGAACACAAGAAAATCGTCTAATGGAAACCAGAATAGGATGCCAATTACGTAATGGTGGTGAAGGGGTTAACGCGGATATCAGCGAGCCGGCAAAGTGTCAGGAAAAAGTGTAAAAAATAATAAAGTTTTCGAGACGCACGTCAACGATGATTCTGAGGGACCTACTATTAACAAGAGGGGGGAGAGTGGTGAGGGGAGGGAGGGGGAGTGATGGAGAGGAGGGAGGGGGAGTGATGGGTGGGGTGGGGGGAAGAGTGGTGAGGGGAGAGAGGGGGAGGGAGAGTGGTGAGGAGAGGGAGGGGGAAGTGATGGAGGTGGGGCAAGAGTGGTTAGGGGGAGTGATGGAGGGAGAAGGGGGGAGTGATGGAGGGAGAAGGGGGGAGTGATGGAGGGGAAGGGGGGAGTGATGAAAGGGAGGGGGAGTGATGAAGGGGGAGTGATGGAGGGGGAGGGAGAGGGGGAGTGATGGAGGGGGACTGGTGAGGGGAGGGAGGGGGAGTGATGGAGGGGGAGTGAGGGGGAGTGGTGGAGGGGGGAGATGAGTGGTGAGGGGGTAAGAGAAGAATGAAGAGGTATTTATGTATTTATTATTGCTATTTTTTTTATCATTTATTTTTTTTTAGTTTGCTCCCTAGACCTTTATTAATCTTAGTAAAAACAACTTAGAGATACATTTTTCAGTTTTCCGTTAGAGATACAATGTACCAACGCGCGACAGGGAGCCTAATTCCATTCCTCCTAAATTATAAAGGGGGGGGTTCATCTATCATCGCTCGCCAGGAAGAAATCGACACCTAAATGACACGGAAGATCTAAATATTGGCAAGGAAATGGGGCGAAAGGTTAAAAAATCGCCAAACTAATGGGGCGAAATTCTTATACATTAATCTCAAAACTAATGTGGCTAAAACAAATTGGAGGGGGGAGTAAGGGGGGTCTGCAGAAATTGATATAGATAACTTAAACTGCCCCATAAATGAAAGAAAGAGGATGGGAAGTGATGGATAGGCTGAAGGATAGATGGGGGGGGGGGGGTAGAAGGATTAATGGGAGGACTAAACTAAAATGGAGAAGGTGATGCTCCGCTCTCTCTACCCCCACCCCCCCTCTCTCTCTCTCTCTCTCTCTCTCTCTCTCTCTCTCTCTCTCACTCTTTTTCACTTTCTTATCATTGTCTTAAACTCTAGC
>CM064581.1:992826-1005326 GCA_032716605.1 Paralithodes platypus
CTTATATTCTTATTACACTTTATTATTCTGTTTCACTCCCCTTCTCCATATTGTAATCTTAACCCCTTCTGTACCGGGGAGTTTTTTTTAATTGTATTCTAGCTATATTTAGAGGATCTGGTGCAGTTTAAGAAAGATCTATGGTCATAAAAGGGGTTAAATGAGATAGTTCGAAGCCTGCTAATTGCTGGAAACTGTATAAAATCGTCTAATAGTAGCCTGAATAAAGTGAAAAGGACGGCACCGGTACTCAAGGGGTTAATTGCCTTCGCTCCTCTCCACCACCACCACCACCACTCAACACTCATTTATGTGGCTGATCCATTATGATGAACAAGCGGAGAAGTGAGAAGTACAGTAGAAGAATGAAGACAAACATAATAGAACATCTAATATAATTATAAGGTGTCTGAAAATCTGTGTGTGATAACCTGGGTTCGAATCCTGGTGGATCACATATATGCTTTCATTAATTTCATTGGAGGTGTTTGGTGTGGTGGTGAAATTAATAAAACATAGAATATATGGCTAGTACTGAACACAAACCTTCACAACACAAGAGTATTATCCAGCTTGAAGCATACAAAATGACCGATACATAAATTAGGGGATGAATTAGGTGGACGGGAAACACTGGAAAGAGCTTTAATTATTTATTTCTCTTACGTTTCGGGCTATGCAGAACCCATCTTCTCTCTCTGAAGATGGGTTCTCCGTAGCCCGAAACGTAAGAGAAATATAGAATTCAAGCCCTGTCCAGTGTTTCCCTTCCACTTAATCTATCCCCTAATTAATGTATCGGTCATTTTGTATGCTTTAAACTGGATAATACTCTTGCTTTGTGAAGGTTTGTGTTCAGTATAAGCCATTTATATTAGAATTGTTATATATATTTCTTTACTACCCCCCCCCCTCTCTCTCTCTCTCTCTCTCTCTCTCTCTCTCTCTCTCTCTCTCTCTCTCTCTCTCTCGACCTGTTTATCTATCTATCTTTACCTAAGCTGAATCAAATCATCCACTATTTACCAGCACAGGGGTTAAATACCTCCTTATGTTATTATTGGTTCGCCTCCCATCCACAGCTGAGGACATTTTCCCTCAACCCTTGTAAGGCATTATATCTCCCCTCCATCTTTCTCTCCTTTTATCTCTTTCTCTGACTTGTATCCATTCGGCCCCATTCAGCCAACTGGTTTAAGACGTTTATCCCTCAAATTGAAGGAGTAAAAGAGAGCCACATTCAAGGTGCACACACACACACACATAAACACACACAAACACACACACACACACACACAAACGGCCAGCCTTACACAATGATCGGACAATACGAGCTCTAAGCTCTCTTCCGGGAGGGTATGGCAGGAGAGAGATCCCCCAAGGATCCTCAAGATCGTAAGTGAATTATACACACACACAGACACAGACACACACACACACACACACACACACACACACACACACACACACTTCACATATAAAACGCTTAGCAAATGGAACCAAGGACTTGAGGGGGTAGTGCTTGAGGGGGTAGTGCTTGAGGGGGTAGTGCTTGAGGGGGTAGTGCTTGAGGGGGTAGTGCTTGAGGGGGTAGTGCTTGAGGGTAGTGCTTGAGGGGTAGTGCTTGGGGGTAGTGCTTGAGTGGGGTAGGCTTGAGGGGGTAGTGCTTGAGGGGGTAGTGCTTGAGGGGGTAGTGCTTGAGGGGGTAGTGCTTGAGGGGGTAGTGCTTGAGGGGGTAGTGCTTGAGGGGAGGTGTGTGCTTGAGGGGGTAGTGAAGGGGTAGGGGGGGTAGTGCTTGAGGGGGTAGTGCTTGAGGGGGTAGTGTTTGCTTTTTTGGTCTATATATTTATTTATTAACTTTATGTTTGAGTTTCCTCGCTAGACCTTCATCAAACTTTAAAAAACACCCCCTAGACCCCCTCTCAAGATAAATTTATACATTCTTCGGCAGAAAATTGTCCCGGCCGAAGGCCGATTCCTTCAATAACTGCAGCCTCGCTATCGCTCGCCAGGAAAAAATCGACACCTAGATGGCACGAAAGGTCTTATTATTGATAAAGAAATGGCGCAAAAGGTCTCAAAATCGCCAATCTAACGGAACGAACGTCTAAAAATCTCAATACTAATATGCTAAACATGAGGGAGAAAGGGGTCCAGAAAAAGCGACTACCTCCCCTTTAAAGTTATTGTTACTAAGCCATGTCAATATTCCCCCCCCCCCCCCTCTCCACACACACACACACACACACACACATACACGCACACACACATACACAGATACACGCACACACACATACACAGATACACGCACACACACATACACAACACCCATAAAACGTTCAGCAAATGGAACCCAGGTCTTATAGTTATTGTTACCGCGCCATGTCAATATCCCGACAGAGGAATTCACAAAGCAACTCCGACGAACGACTGCCGGTAAAAAGAGATGCTAATACCGGCGTTTGGCTTGATCCTGTTTGCCAATTTGTTCTCTCGGTGTTTTTATGTCTTTCTCCTCCTTGTCTAGTCTTTTAAATCTTGTTAACTCTTTTTAACTTTTTGTTTTTTTTACCTTTTCCTCCTTCTCGTCCAGTCGTTTACCTCGTTTACCTCTTTTTGTTCTCGTGTTTTTTTTGTTTACCTCTTCTTCTTCTTCGTCCAGTTTTTTATCGTGTCTTCCACATCTTCTGTGTTCGTAAAGAGACTGAAGGGGGGAGCGAGGGGTCTGTGTTGCTGTTTGATTTCATTTGCATGTCTTTGTGTCCCTTTGTGAGAGACAGAGAGATAGAGAGCGAGTGAGCGAGAGAGAGAGAGAGAGAGAGAGAGAGAAGAACTTTGGAGACAGATAGTTACATAGATACACAGACATTGCGATCCCAGCGAGGAGGTGGTCAGGACTTAATTCTTGGGGTGATAGCTAACCCGTGAGTAAGGGAAAGTGGATGGAAAGAATAGCAAGAAGGATAGCAAAGAAGAAGGAGAGAGAGAGAGAGAGAGAGAGAGAGAGAGAGAGAGAGAGAGAGAGAGAGAGAGAGAGAGAGAGAGAGAGAGAGCGAGAGCGAGAGCGAGAGCGAGAGCGAGAGAGAGAGACCTCACATTGGGTAAACAGGGACCAACAATCCTAAACTGTATTTGGCCCGAGGGTGGTCATTTTAGAGCTCCTCTGTTTCGCCGTTTCAAAAGCTAGGCAAATAAATACGCCCACCCCCCCCCCACCCCCCTTAAAAGCCTTTTGTTCCATTGATCCCCCTCCTCTTACACACTCTCAACAGTCTCTCTTCACTCAACGCAATGTAGCAAGTGTCTTCTATTGTATCACTATGATAACAATCAGTGTGCTTCAGAACTACCTGGTGTGGAGAGGTATACACTCCTCCTCCCACATCACTGTTGCAAATCCTCTTTCAACTTGATTGGGTGGTTTTTTTTTAGGGGGCAATCAGAAAGGAGATTGAGGAAAGAGGGAGGGGGATGGGGGACGAGGAGAGAGAGAAAGAGAGAGAGAAAGAGAGAGAGAAAGAGAAAGAGAGAGAGAGAGAGAGAGAGAGAGAGAGAGAGAGAGAGAGAGAGAGAGAGAGAGAGAGAGAGAAAGAAAGAGAAAGAGAAAGAGAGAGAGAGAGAGACAGAGAGAGAGACTATAGGTGGTACCCGTCAACACATTACCACCCCTGCTCTGCCCAACTCACTAACCCTCTCACAGTCTATCTTCCACTCAACCAGTACACTCTTGAAACATCTTCCTCAGTCTACCTATTCCACTTCCTATAGCTTAAATTCTATTATGGGGATTTTTTTTCTGGACCCCATTCTCCCTCATTTTTAGCCCCATTAGTTTGGTGATTTTATGACCATTTGTGCCATTTAGCTGTAGATATTTTTCCTGAAGAGCGATAGCGAGCCTGTAATTAAAGAGAAACTAGCCTTAGGCCGGTATAGTTTTCTATCGAAAACATTTTACAAATTAATCTTGGGGATATTTTTTAAAGCTTGATGGATGTCTTGGGAAGAAATTAAAACTATTATATAAATAAATTAATGAACAAATAATTACAAATAAATACAAACCTCCCCCTATGACTCAATCATACCTTGAATTTGGCTTTCTCCCACTTTCTCATTCTGAAGGGACACTAACTACAGAATATATGGTCTTTTGTCTCCTTGTTTTACATAAAAACACATAAATAAGATAAACTGAATTAGACATAAAATACATACATACATACATACATACATACATACATACATACATACATACATACATACATACATACATACATACATACATACATACATACATACATACATACATACATACATACATACATACATAAATAGATACATACAGAGAATGAGAGTGTGAAGACCCCACTATTTAATATGAGGCAGCATCAGGTGGCATCAAAGGAAGGGTGTACAAAGGAGGGTTTAGACAGATAGCTAAGACGGGAGAGTACAAAGGAGTACAAAGGAAATCAAGCAACAACACACAAATCGTCTAAATTATAGCAGGAATATAATAAAACAGGTGTCGGCGGTACAAAAGGGGTTAACGCAACTGTCAGATGATCTTATACTCTCTAGGGATCAAAAAGATTAAACAATTACGCAATGCGGTCATTCACAGATATTCTGACTACACTCTCAAGGGTTAAGGGGAGATATTTAGTTTGGTCCCTAGATATCCTTCAAGCTTAAGATTACACCCCCTTGAGCCCCTTTCAAGATAAATTTGTACATTTTTCGGTAGAAAAATGTCCCGGCTGAAAGCCGGTTCCTCTTAAATTACAGGCTCGCTATCGCTCGCCAGGATAAAATCGACACCTAAATGGCACGAAAGGTCTTAAAATTGACAGAAATGGATTGAAAGTTCTTAAAATCGTCAAAATAATGGGGCAAACGTCTTAACATTAGAAAAACAATGGGGCTAAACATGAGGGAGAAAGGAGTCAAGAAAAAAAAATCCCTCAAGTGGAAATCTCCCCTTAAGGGGTCGTTATAATATATATTTGTTTGTTATTCATTATTACCGGTACATATATTTGTTATTCATTATTACCGGTACATATATTTGTTATTCATATTACCGGTACATATATTTGTTATTCATATTACCGGTACATATATTTGTTATTCATTATTACCGGTACATATATTTGTTATTCATATTACCGGTACATATATTTGTTATTCATTATTACCGGTACATATATTTGTTATTCATATTACCGGTACATATATTTGTTATTCATATTACTGGTACATATATTTGTTATTCATATTACCGGTACATATATTTGTTATTCATTATTACCGGTACATATATTTGTTATTCATATTACCGGTACATATATTTGTTATTCATATTACCGGTACATATATTTGATATTCCTTATTACCGGTACATATATTTGTTTTACTTATTACCGGTACATATATTTGTTTTACTTATTACCGGTACATATATTTGTTTTACTTATTACCGGTACATATATTTGTTATTCATTATTACCGGTACATATATTTGTTATTCATTATTACCGGTACATATATTTGTTATTCATATTACCGGTACATATATTTGTTATTCATTATTACCGGTACATATATTTGTTATTCATTATTACTGGTACATATATTTGTTATTCATATTACCGGTACATATATTTGTTATTCATTATTACCGGTACATATATTTGTTATTCATTATTACCGGTACATATATTTGTTACCGGTACATATATTTGTTATTCATTATTACCGGTACATATATTTGTTTTCGTTTCCTCTACAGACTTCTATCAAGCTTACACAGAAATACCCCCAGACCCCCCGTCGAGATAAATTTGTAAATTTTTCGGTAGAAAAAATGTCCGGACCGAAGGCCGGTTCCTCCTAAATTACAGGCTCACTATCGCTCGCCAGGCAAAAATCGACACCTACTGTAGATAGGGTCATACAAGGTCATACAATCGCCAAACTAATGGGGCGAACGTCTTAAAATCTCATAACTAATTGAGCTAAACATGAAGGAGAAGGGGACCAGACAAAAACAATGAATTCCCGTTAACTCCAGCTCTGTTACACTCTTGTTTACGTCTCCCTTATTCTAACCTTCTAATGTGTGTGGGTTCAGTAATGCTCTGCGACGCTCCAGTGATTTCATTCAGTCGTTGATTCATTCATATATAGTCATTCTTTAACTATCTATCTATCTATCTATCTATACTCTAGCACATGCCCTTTTTATTATTATTTTTTTCTTATTTATTTGTTCTTTTTGACAAGTATACTGTATATTTTGACAAGTATACTGTATATTTTGACAAGTATACTGTATATTTTGACAAGTATACTGTATATTTTGACAAGACTGTATATTTTGACAAGTATACTGTATATTTTGACAAGTATACTGTATATTTTGACAAGTATACTGTATATTTTGACAAGTATACTGTATATTTTGACAAGTATACTGTATATTTTGACAAGTATACTGTATATTGACATGTATACTGTATATTTTGACAAGTATACTGTATATTTTGACAAGTATACTGTATATTTTGACAAGTATACTGTATATTTTGACAAGTATACTGTATATTTTGACAAGTATACTGTATATTTTGACAAGTATACTGTATATTTTGACAAGTATACTGTATATTTTGACAAGTATACTGTATATTTTGACAATATACTGTATATTTTGACCAGTAACTGTATAATTTTGACAAGTATACTGTATATTTTGACAAGTATACTGTATATTTTGACAAGTATACTGTATATTTTGAAAAGTATACTGTATATTTTGACAAGTATACTGTATATTTTGTTTTGTTGCTCCCACGACCTCTATCAAGCTTAAATAAACACATCCCAAAGACACCTCTTCGTGATAAATTTGTAAATTTTTCGGTAGAAAAATGTCCCAGCCGAAGGCCACTTCCTCTTAAACTACAGGCTCACTATTGCTCGCCAGGAAAATATTGACACCTAAATGTCACGAAAGGTCTTAAAATTGACAGAAATAGGGCGACAGTTAAAAAAATCACCAAACTAATGGGGCGAACGTCTTAAAATTTCAAAAGCAATGGGGCTAAACATGAGGGAGATAGGGGTCCAGAAAAAAAAATCCCTCAAGTTGAAATCTCCCCTTAATATAACCAAACTCCCTCCCTTCCCTCCATCTAAATATCAACTTAGGCAACCCACTCTACACTCAACCTTCCCTATCACTCAAATACAGTATTCCTTCGTTGATTTACACACACACACATACACACACACACACACACACACACATTTTTTTTTCTCTCTCTCTCTCTCTCTCTCTCTCTCTCTCTCTCTTTCTTTCCCTGAATACTAATCAGAACCACTGGGTCAAAATATTGTCACTCCTACTATCTCTATCTCTCTCTCTCTCTCTCTCTCTCTCTCTCTCTCTCTCTCTCTCTCCCCTCGCACATTACTTGGAAATTGATTCTATTAAGAATATGAGGTCACCCCTGATTGCATCGCTTTATTATCGGACGTTAGTTTTATCATAAGTTCTTTCTCTATTACATAATAAATACAGTATGTATATATAATGTGTCTACCAAAACATGTACACATTTATCTTGAAAGGGGATCAAGGGGGTGTTTTTTAACGCTTGATGGAGGTATAGCGAGGAAACTCATAATTACATTATATATAAATAACTAAATATATAGTTATTTTAGTTCACCATTATCGGCTACCGGTGGCATCATTCTCATTCTCTCTCTCTCTCTCTCTCTCTCTCTCTCTCTCTCTCTCTCTCTCTCTCTCTCTCTCTCTCGGCCCCCGATTGACAGGCCCATTATTTTCTTACATTTGATAAAGCAATTTGGTTCTTCAAGCTTCCAACATTTTTCATTATTTTTGGTAGGTTTGGCATATTTTTTTATCTGGAATAATTCTAGTACTGTTCGTCAATGCATATTTAGTTTGCCCTAGTTCGTATTTTATATATATATATATATATATATATATATATATATATATATATATATATATATATATATATATATATATATATGGGTGACAAATACTTTTAACTTTTGCTGACGAGTTAAGGTTCAAGAGGTCGCTTTGACAAGTAATCAATCCTGGCCCCCACACCATTCCTAAGTTGACAAGTAATCAATCCTGGCCCCCACACGCCATTCCTAAGTTGACAAGTAATCAATCCTGGCCCCCACACACCATTCCTAAGTTGACAAGTAATCAATCCTGGCCCCCACACACCATTCCTAAGTTGACAAGTAATCAATCCTGGCCCCCACACACCATTCCTAAGTTGACAAGTAATCAATCCTGGCCCCCACACACCATTCCTAAGTTGACAAGTAATCAATCCTGGCCCCCCACACACCATTCCTAAGTTGACAAGTATCAATCCTGGCCCCCACACACCATTCCTAAGTTGACAAGTAATCAATCCTGGCCCCCACACACCATTCCTAAGTTGACAAAAATCGTCCAAAGGAAGCCAGACTATAATGGAGCAAAACAGCGTCATCATACGGAAAGGGTTAACCCACTCAGTACCGGTGACGTCCTTATCATTATATTTTGGCAACTATAACATGATTTTATTTAGGTTAGTAAAGACACTCTACCCATTGAAAGGTGACAGACTATCTCAATTAATCCTTTTATCTACCATACGTCTGTTCTAAGCGTTATAAAATCATCTAAATGTAGCCGAAATACAATTAACCCCTTCTGTACCGGGACGTCTTTTTAACATTATTCAGGCTACTATTAGACGATTTTATTCAGTTTAACATGAGCCTCCAGCAATTAACAGGCTTCAAACTATCTCACTTAACCCTTTTTACTACCACAGATCCTTCTTAAACTGCACAAAATCCTCTAAATATAGCTTTAATAAAATAAAAATACGTCACAGGTACTGAAGGGGTTAAAAGGACGTTACCGGTACAGAAGGGGTTAAAAGGACGTTGCCGGTACAGAAGGGGTTAAAAGGACGTTACCGGTACAGAAGGGGTTAAAAGGACGTTACCGGTACAGAAGGGGTTAAAAGGACGTTACCGGTACAGAAGGGGTTAAAAGGACGGTTCGGTACAGAAGGGGTTAAAAGGACGGTTCGGTACAGAAGGGGTTAAAAGGACGGTTCGGTACAGAAGGGGTTAAAAGGACATTACCGGTACAGAAGGGGTTAAAAGGACGTTGCCGGTACAAAAGGGGTTAAAAGGACGTTACCGGTACAGAAGGGGTTAAAAGGACGTTGCCGGTACAGAAGGAGTTAAAAGGACGTTACCGGTACAGAAGGGGTTAAAAGGACGTTACCGGTACAGAAGGGGTTAAAAGGACATTACCGGTACAGAAGGGGTTAAAAGGACGTTGCCGGTACAGAAGGGGTTAAAAGGACGTTACCGGTACAGAAGGGGTTAAAAGGACGTTACCGGTACAGAAGGGGTTAAAAGGACGTTACCGGTACAGAAGGGGTTAAAAAGGACGTTACCGGTACAGAAGGGGTTAAAAAGGACGTTACCGGTACAGAAGGGGTTAAAAAGGACGTTACCGGTACAGAAGGGGTTAAAAAGGACGTTACCGGTACAGAAGGGGTTAAAAGGACGTTACCGGTACAAAAGGGGTTAAAAGGACGTTGCCGGTACAGAAGGGGTTACTACACACAGATCAGGGTTCGAATCACAACCAACTTCACGAAAGGCTAATTGACTGCGACGATTGAATCCTCTAATGGGGATTGAGTTCCGTGGTTGTTGGCTGGTAATTAAGGGGGGGGATGGGCGTATTTATTTGCTCATATATATATATATATATATATATATATATATATATATATATATAAAGAGTTTCCTCCCTAGACCTGATCCACTCCATCAAGCTTAAAACAATCACTCGCCCAAGACCCTCCTTCAAGATAAACTTGTACATTTTTCGATAGAAAAATTTCCTGACCTCTTAAATTTCAGGCTCGCTATCGCTCGCCAGGAAAAAATCGACGCCTAAATGACACGAACAGTCTTAATATTGACAAAGAAATGGGGCGAAAGGTCTTACAATCGCAAAACTAAAGGGCCGAACGTCTTAAAATCTGAAAACTAATGGGGCTTAACACGAGGGAGAAAGGGGACCAGCAAAACGACCCATTTCCCACCCCGAGTCTCCAAGGAAGGCCATAGCCACGATCGGGCTTTCAGAAAGTTATTACATCTTGTCTCACCCTGTGCACTATATGTGTTGATGAGTTCGCGTTAGCCCTATGGTTTAGGTGCTTATGTTCTGGGTGTGGTGTCCCGAGTTCGAATCCCGGGAGGATCATTATGCTTTCATTAATGTATTCAAGTGCATTGGGGTTTGCAAGGGAAGATTAATGTTAAGGGGAGGTATTTAGTTTGTTCCCTAGACCTCCATCAACCTTAAAATTACACCCCCTCGAGTCCCTTTCAAGATAAATTTGTACATTTTTCGGTTGAAAAATGTCCCGGCCGAAGGCCGATTCCTCTTAAATTACAGGCTCGCTATCGCTCGCCAGGATAAAATAGACACCTGAATTGCACGAAAGGTCTTAATATGGGGTGACAGTTCTTAAAATCGCCAAACTAACGGGGCAAACATCTTAAAATCTCAAAAGCAATGGGGCTAGACATGAGAGAGAAAGGGGTCAAGAAAAAAGGTCCCTCAAGTGGATATCTCCCCTTAAGAATGGGGTGTTCCCTAATATATATTAATAAAATCTCAATCTTGTTTAGAAAATGAAACCAACAAAATTGTTATACGTAAAAAAAAAAAAAAAAAAAAAAAAAAAAAACACACACACACACACACATACTGGATAGGACCATCTTACTTACTTATTTACTCGTGACTGTTAACCCTTTATGTACCGGTGCCGTTCTTTTAACTTTATTCTGGCTATTAGTAAACGATTATATTCAGTTTCAAAAGGGCCTTCAGCAATTAACAGGCTTTGAGGTATCTCACCTAACCCTTTATATTACCTCAGATCCTGTGCAAAATCGTCTAAATATATATAAAATATAGATAGACTACATTTTCCACAAAGACAGCTTGCACATGTTGTGGACTGTACGCTACAATTGACAATAATACATACAACAATACATACAATAATACATACAACAATACATACAACAATACATAAAATAATACATACAACAATACATACAACAATACATACAATAATACATACAACAATACATACAATAATACATACAACAATACATACAATACATACAACAATACATACAATAATACATACAACAATACATACAACAATACATACAACAATACATACAACAATACATACAATAATACATACAACAATACATACAACAATACAGAAAAATACATACACGAATACAGACACAATACATACAATAATACATACAACAATACATACAATACATACAATAATACATACAATACATACAACAATACATACAACAATAATACATACAACAATACATACAACAATACATACAATAATACATACAACAATACATACAACAATACATACAATACATACAATAATACATACAACAATACATACAACAATACATACAACAATACATACAATACATACAACTAATACAACAATACAACAATACATACAACTAATACAACAATACATACAATAATACATACAATAATACATACAATAATACATACAATACATACAATAATACATACAATACATACAATAATACATACAATAATACATACAATACATACAACAATACATACAACTAATACAACAATACATACAACAATACAACAATACATACAACTAATACAACAATACATACAACTAATACAACAATACATACAACTAATACAACAATACATACAACTAATACAACAATACATACAACAATACATACAACAGACTCCAATAATTGCAATACGTAGATATGAAAATAACATATGCAAATACGAAGAAATTCAACCAAATTATATAACAACACAGTGACATATACAACACAGTGACATATACAACACAGTGACATATACAACACAGTGACATATACAACACAGTGACATATACAACACAGTGACATATACAACACAGTGACATATAAACAATTGCCGACACGTACACAGAAATGTAATATAATACAATCAACTAACCCTTCCCCCTCCAGCCGTGTGTGTATGTGTGTGGGTGTGTGTGTGTGTGTGTGTGTGTGTGTGTGTGTGTGTGTGTGTGTGTGTGTGTGTGTGTGTGTGTGTGTGAATATGAAGACCCCAGAGCTGCCTAGACCATTATACAACCCTGATCTACTACTCAGGAGGGCCAGGAGTCTATTACATGACCCTGATATTACATGCATGCTCTCTGGGTCTCTCTTGGCAATGAACTTTAACCTCTGTTATACGTGTGTTGCGTTGTAATGTGCTTGTCTGGATATATACTGTAGTATTGTGTGGATATAGTGTTGTGTTCGTGTGG
>CM064581.1:1010326-1017826 GCA_032716605.1 Paralithodes platypus
TCTCTCTCTCCCTTACCCACTCACTCTCACAGTCTCTCTCTCACTCTCTTTCTCTTTCTCTCTCTCTCTCTCTCTCACTTTAAACCATTGTTGAACACTTTGAGCACCAGTGATGTAAAGGGTCATTAACGTCAAGGGATCGTTAGGCCTGTTGTTGCTTGACTTCCTTTGCACTCCTTTGTACTCTCTCTCACTCTCACTCTCACTCTCTCTCTCTCCTTCCTACATTCCATTCTGAATTTCGCGGTTGGGGTGATCCTGGATGAAGATTAGAGTCATTGGTTAAAACAGGGTCGCCGATAAGTAGGTTGGGCTCGATACCTGGATAGATAGATAGAGATAGATAGATAGAGAAAACAAAATATTGTAGATAGATATAGAGAGATATAGAGAGATAACTATGTAGAGAAGATCCGTCTCGAAGCTTCGAACCCGAGTCACTCACACCAGACAACGTGAATATGACACTTGAGTATGACATAAATTTACTGTAATTGCAATGCGTTTTCCAAATATATAATTACATCAATTATCAATTCGCGAAGGCTACAGGATTGTGAGTAAAATCTAAGCCGAAGTCACACGAGGCCTTTTTCGAGCAATTTTTACGGGCAATTATGGTCTGGAAGCTTAAAAAATGACACTTTATCAGAATTCAGCCGCCTAACATAATCTACCTTCAGTCTAGTTACCGATACCAGTGCGAACAAGTCCCGAATTATAAGAGCAAAAACGTGCTCACGGAAAATTGACGGAAAGAGCGCTCGTGTGACAGCGGCTTGACTGTACTGGAATTAATACCCACACAAGATTACGACATGATAATTCCTTCTCAATGGGAGAGGTCTTGCAAAGTATGTAGCGAAGCGGACAGGTAAAGTAATTATACGCTACCTCCCCTTTAAGGGGGGGTGACCTGCTTTTTGTTATTTCTGTCCTTTTCTCTCTTTCTCTGGCTTGTATCCATTTGGCCCCATTCAGCCTACTGTTTGAAGACGTTTATCCCCATTCAGGTGTATATTTTTTACTGGTGAGCGGTAGCGAGCCAGCATATTTTTTATTTTTGTTTGACAGCAGGCTAAATTTGTACATTTTTCGATAGAAAAATGTCTCCGGCGAAGCCGGATTTCTTCATATAATGCTGGCTCGCTATCGCTCGCCAGGAAGAAATCGACACCTAGATGGGGATAAACGTCTTAAAATAGTTGGCTGAATGGGTCCGAATGGATACAAGCCAGAAAAAAAGAGAAAAGGACAGAAATAACAAAAAGCAGGTCACCCGCCTTTACAACTACTCTCTGGGGTTTATATACAGTATTTAAATACAGCAACATCCTTATTAACTTTCTCCCTCGTGTTTAGTCCCATTATTTTTTAGACTTTTAGATGTTTGCCCCATTAGTTAGTCGATTTTAACACCTTTCACCCAATTTCGTTGTCAATTTTAAGATCTTTAGGTGTCGATTTTGTTCCTGGCGAGCGATAGCGAGCCTGTAATTGTAGGAGGAACCGGCCTTCGGCCAGGAAAGTTTTCTACCGAAAAATGTACACATTTATCTTGAAGGGGGGTCTAGGGGGTGGTTTTCTAAGCTTGATGGAGGTCTAGGGAGGAATATAGAAACATAATATATATATATATATATATGAAAACAAAACAAAAATCGACCAACACACGAAGTAGGTTACAATGGGCCAGGCCGCTAACACACAGAGCCCACACTCAAACCAAAAGTTCCCTCACAAAACACACACCACAGCAGCAGCAGCGGCGGCCAACAACAACACATATACTAAACACACATTCACTCCGGGGATTTAACCACCAAACTCCATACACACACAGAGAATGAAAAGGGGTTAAGGGGAGGTTTTTAGTGTGTTTCCTAGACTTCCATCAAGCTTGAAATTACACTCCCTTGACCCCCTTTCAAGATAAATTTGTACATTTTTCGGTAGAAAAATGTCCCGGCCGAAGGCCGATTCCTCTTAAATTACAGGCTCGCTATCGCTCGCCAGGAAAAAATCGACACCTAAATGGCACTAAAGGTCTTAAAAATGACATAAATGGGGTGAAAGTTCTTAAATCGCCAAACTAATGGGGCGAACGTCTTAAAATCTCAAAAGCAATGGGGCTAAACATGAGGGAGAAAGGGGTCAAGAAAAAAATCCCTCAAGTGGAAATCTCCCCTTAGTACCCCTTCAGTACAGGTGCCGTCCTTTTAACTTCATTCATTCTGGCAACAATTAAACGATTACAATTTAGTTCAAAAAGAGCCCCCCAGCAATGAACAGGTTTCGAACCATTTCACTTATAACCCTTTTGACTACCATACATACTTCTGAAACTGCATAACATTGTCTAAATATAGCTGGTTTCAATATAGCTAGTTTCAATATAGCTAGTTTAACTACAGCTAGTTCAATATAGCTAGTTTCAATATAGCTAGTTTTAATACAGCTAGTTTTAATACAGCTAGTTTAACTATAGCTAGTTTCAATATAGCTAGTTTCAATATAGCTAGTTTCAATATAGCTAGTTTCAATATAGCTAGTTTCAATATAGCTAGTTTCAATATAGCTAGTTTCAATATAGCTAGTTTCAATATAGCTAGTTTCAATATAGCTAGTTTCAATATAGCTAGTTTCAATATAGCTAGTTTAAATATAGCTAGTTTAAATATAGCTAGTTTAAATATAGCTAGTTTAAAATTGAAAAAAAAAACGTCGCAGGTACAGAGTGGGTTAAGGGGGGTGACCTGCTTTTGTTCTGTCCTTTTCTATCTTTCTCTGGCTTGTATCCATTTGGCCCCATTCAGCCTACTGTTTTAAGACGTTTATCCCCATCCAGGTGTCAATTTCTCACTGGTGAGCGGTAGCGAGCCAGCATATTTTTAATTTTTGTTTGACAGCAGGCTAAATTTGTAAATTTTTCGATAGAAAAATGTCTCCGGCGAAGCCGGATTTCTTCATATAATGCTGGCTCGCTATCGCTCGCCAGGAAAAAATCGACACCTAGATGGGGATAAACGTCTTAATCTAGTTGGCTGAATGGGGCCGAATGGATACAAGCCAGAGAAAGAGAGAAAATGACAGAAATAACAAAAAGCAGGTCACCCCCCTTAAATACAGGTCACGTGATCGCGTTACACTACACCCAGCCGACTCAGATGTGTTGTAGAGGCGATTGATCTTCAGGGACTTGGAAATATAACCCAATGACACCATAATATGTAAGATCTTGCATACCCATAACTTCACATATCTGTGTACTAGAAGGACACTTGCTTACATTACTGCATTGTTTGTGGACATGCAGTCAAATGCAAGTAATGGTCGCTCTTCTGTTAATCTAAAATGGTTTACTTAAGGGGAGGTTTTTAGTTGATTCCCTAGACTTCCATCAAGCTTAAAATTACTCCCCCTTGACCCCCTTTCAAGATAAATTTGTACATTTTTCGGTAGAAAAATGTCCCGGCCGAAGGCCGGTTCCCCTTAAATTACAGGCTCGCTATCGCTCGCCAGGAAAAAATCGACACCTAAATGGCACGAATGGTCTTAAATTGACAGAAATGAGGCGAGGGTTCTTAAAATCGCCAAACTAATGGGGCAAGCGTCTTTAAATCTCACAAGCAATGGGACTAAACATGAGGGAGAAAGAGGTTCAGAAAAAAATCCTCCAGGTGGAAATCTCCCCTTAAGAATGGGAGAGGGGTGGGGCCTTCTATTTGTGTATGTTTTTATGTATTACACATATATATGACAATAAACGAGTCAACCTGTGTGTATGTGTGTATGTGTGTATGTGTGTATGTGTGTATGTGTGTATGCGTGTATGCGTGTATGCGTGTATGCGTGTATGCGTGAATGTGAATGCATACGATGCATTTTACTGAAACTACTGTATTCCACATAATTAATTTTAGGCTAATAAATTCTAAACGAAAACAATATTATTGAACATTTTATAGGCTGTGCAAGTGTGTGTGTGTGTGTGTGTGTGTGTGTGTGTGTGTGTGTGTGTGTGTGTGTGTGTGATAAAATCCATCCGCCTCTGTATGTTAACTTGGGGAGTGTGTTAGACTACATATATATATTCTTCAAACATGTAATTTACTTGATCTCCTAGTTGTCCTTAACTCTTTCCACATGTGTGTGTCAGTGTATGTATATGTGTGTGAGTGTGTGTGTGGGTGTGAGTGTATGTGTGTGGGTGTGAGTGTATGTGTGTGGGTGTGAGTGTATGTGTGTGGGTGTGAGTGTATGTGTGTGGGTGTGAGTGTATGTGTGTGTGTGTGTGTGTGTGTGTGTGTGTGTGTGTGTGTGTGTGTGTGTGAGTGTGGGGTGTGTGTGTGTGTGTGTGTGTGTGAGTGTATGTGTGTGGGGGGGGTGTGTGTATATGCGTGTGAGTGTATGTACAAAGGAGTACAAAGGAAATCAAGCAACAACAGGTCTAGTGACCCTTCTAGGTTGCTTGTCCTCCAAAACACTGAGGATCAAGTGTCCAAACAGTGGTTTAGAGGGGGTAAGGGACCATTGGAAAGGGAACTACTGCCCTGCCACTAACGTGGCAGGACTAGGAAGTTAGTAGGGGACATAAGGGTTAGTAACTGAGGGGAGGATAAAGTTATTCATTTACAAACGCAGTCAGTCGCGGGTTTGATGCGAGATATTTGTCTAGGCGGAATTTAAATGAATCAACGGTGCTGCAGTCTATAACGTCTCGGGGAAGCCCATTCCACAAGTTGACAACTCGATTGAAGAAGAAATTCTTAGATTCGTGCGAGTTAAAAGATTTACCAATAATTTTGCAACCGTTTCCCCGCGTGTAATTAGATTGGTCGATAGTGAAGTACTTACTACAGTTCATATTGTCGATGCCTTTGATGATTTTGAACACTTGAATTAAGTCGCCTCTTAATCTGCGCTGGGTTAAAGGAAATAGATTTAATTCTCTAAGACGCTCTTCGTATGGTTTGTTCTTTAGGCTAGGTATCATTTTGGTAACTCTACGTTGAACTCGTTCTAGCTTGTTTATATCTTTTGGTAATAAGGGCACCAGGATTGAACGCAGTATTCCAGAAGAGGGCGGACTAAGGAATTGTAAAGGGTTAGGATAACTTCTTTGGATTTATGCTCAAATGACCTGCCTATAAAGCCAATTATTTTGTTTGCCTTCTTAACAACTTCTGAACATTGTTGACTCGGTTTTAGGTTACTCGATATTGTTACTCCCAGATCAGTTTCTCTGTTTACATTCTTAAGCGGAGTGCCATTCATCGAATAGTTTGCTTTCTCATTTAGGTATCCGACATGTAGTACTTTACATTTATCCGCATTGAAACTCATTTGCCAAATTTGGGCCCAACATGACAATTTATCTAGATTGTGTTGCATATCGTCAACTTGTTCTTTTGAGAGTACGCTATTTGCAATTTTTGTATCGTCAGCAAATTTTGAGATTGTGCAGGTGAGACCCTCATCTATGTCGTTGATGTAAATTAGAAAGAGAATTGGTCCTAGTACCGATCCCTGGGGTACCCCGCTACTTACATTGTCCATTTAGATGCCTTACCGTTTATGACTACCCTTTGCTTTCTGTTGCTGAGCCAATTTTCTATCCATTTCAACACACCGTCTTGTATTCCATGCGCTTTTAGTTTTAGCAGTAAACGTTTGTGGGGAACTTTGTCAAAGGCCTTTTGAAAATCAAGGTATATAATATCTACAGCTTTACTCTCATCGTAGAGGTTGAGGATATCGTGGAAGAAGTCTAAGAGGTTTGTTAAACAGGAACGTTTTTTACGAAAGCCGTGTTGAGTATCTTTAAGTATGTTATTTTCCTCTAATTGATTTACGAGTCTGTCTCGTATGACCGTTTCTAGCATTTTACATACAACTGAGGTTAAGCTAATTGGACGATAGTTACTGGGTAGGGATTTGCTGCCTTTTTTGAATATCGGTGTTACGTTGGCTAGCTTCCACTGTGTGTGGGTGTGTGTGTGTGTGCGTTAAGGATGGTCTTGGGTGGGTGTTTAAAGGTTGATGAAGGTCTAGGGAGGAAACTAAGTAAATAATACAAAAGATGCATAAACGAGCCAACAAATCCGCCCAACCCACTAGCCATTATTCTCTCTCTGGCTTCCTCTGCCTGCTTCTCAAGTTTTCACGATTTTCATTAACTAACTTTCTTCCTCCCCTCCTTCTCTCTCTCTCTCTCTCTCTCTCTCTCTCTCTCTCTCTCTCTCTCTCTCTCTCTCTCTCTCTCACGTCTTTCATTAACAACTTTCTTCCTCCTCCTCTCCTTCTCTGTCGGTCGGTCTGTCTGGTCTGGTCTGGTCTGGTCTGGTCTGGTCTGGTCTGTCTGTCTCCCTGTCTGTCTGTCTGTCTGTATGTCTGTCTGCCTGTCTGTCTCTCTGTCCTGGTCTTTCCTGGTCTGGTTTGGTCTGTCTGTCTGGTTGGCTGACTGGCTGGTTGGCTGTACTGATCTTTCCTGGTCTGGTCTGGTCTGGTCTGTCTGTCTGTCTGTCTGTCTATCTGTCTGTCTGTCCTGGTCTTTCCTGGTCTAGGTTGGTTTGTCTGTCTGTCTGTACTGATCTTTCCTGGTCTGGTCTGGTCTGGTCTGTCTGTATGTCTGTCTGTTTGTCCTGGTCTTTCCTGGTCTAGGTTGGTTTGTCTGTCTGTCTGTCTGTACTGATCTTTCCTGGTCTGGTCTGTCTGTCTGTCCTGGTCTTTCCTGGTCTAGGTTGG
This sequence comes from Paralithodes platypus, assembly GCA_032716605.1. NCBI lineage: Eukaryota > Metazoa > Arthropoda > Malacostraca > Decapoda > Lithodidae > Paralithodes > Paralithodes platypus. The sequence goes on from CM064581.1 coordinate 1,017,074, forward strand.
TTTGTCTGTCTGTCTGTACTGATCTTTCCTGGTCTGGTCTGGTCTGTCTGTCTGTCCTGGTCTTTCCTAGTCTAGGTTGGTTTGTCTGTCTGTCTGTACTGATCTTTCCTGGTCTGGTCTGATCTGTCTGTCTGTCCTGGTCTTTCCTGGTCTAGGTTGGTTTGTCTGTCTGTCTGTCTGTACTGATCTTTCCTGGTCTGGTCTGGTCTGGTCTGTCTGTCTGTCTGTCTGTCTGTCTGGTTAGTTGGTTGGTTGGTTAGTTGGTTGGCTGGTTGGTGACTGTCTGTCTGTCTGTCCTGGTCTTCCCTGGTCTAGGTTGGTCTGTCTGTCTGTCTGTCTGTCCTGGTCTTTCCTGGTCTGGGCTGGTCTGTCTGTCTGGCTCTGGCTCTGGCTCTCTCTCTCTCTCCCTCTCTCTCACTTCACCAGTATCACGGACACTTTCGGCCGGCACTTCCAAAACGCGGTAATGAGATAAAGTTTCTATTAATTTCAAGCCAATTATGATTTATCAGCAAAGAAGTGGTGATCATTATTATACAGTAATTATTATTATTATTATTATTATTATTATTATTTTAGTATTCTTATTAATATAATAATAATAATAATAATAATAATAATTATAATAATATGAAATACTATTATTTTTATTATCATTATTAATATTATTAGTAGTATTAGTATTAGTAGTAATATTCGGTAGCATTGGTTATTTTGTTATACAAACGCTAAATGAAACGTTACCCAACAAAG